>CM017893.1:0-82500 GCA_008369825.1 Triplophysa tibetana
ATGTCAGGAACCCTGCTCATTACAACCCCATGGGGAGGTGGGCCGTAAAAACCTGTGCGTTAGATAGGGGTCCTTCGACACTCAAGAAACATGCGACGGCCAGTGCCTTTTCCCTCGGTCTCCTATCCCAAACTACAGCGAGATGCTGTGGGGGAGACTGTTGTATTTTTGCACCCTAACCCTAACCCTAACCCTAAAAAAAAAACGAAGTGCTACAAATCTAAAAACATCACTGTACAAATTAGATCCGTTCTGACCAAAAAGCCCTTTGTTAACACCGCAAAGTATCAAGATTATTTGGATCAAGAGTTATGGTTTAGCGTAACCCTAAATTTCACAAATTCAAATGACATGTTAATTACATGTCACCATTCATCACGAATTCTGGGAGAAATTGTGAGCTGTGATGGATCGGTGAAAAATTAGGGTTACAAACAGAACTGAAAATGGGGCAAGGCAACATTAAGGGGATAAGAATGCAATGAGCAAGATACTGAAATGTAGCAAAAAAATGTGAGTGTTGAAGTAAGACGGGAAATGTTCAGGATTTAGGGTTAGAAGTTGGGAGCTGTATAACCCAGGGCAAAAAAAAAGAGAAAAAGACAAACAGATGCTATAGTACAATGTTCCTCGCATAGTGAAAATGAAAGACACAGTTAAATTCTTTCTGATCTTGGCAGTTTTGCTTAAGCGTTGTGCATGTAATATCCATGTATAGTGTGTTACAGTCTAGTTTTCATTTCACACATTGATGTAGTTTGTCGACACACTTTATGGAGACAATGTAGAATGTGTGCAAAACTACACAATCCAGTCTTAACGCTTGAAAATAGTACACTGCGCAAAACCATTTTCACTTAAACATGGCATTGAGGAAAAAGCCAAATACACGAATAGTTAGACAGGTAATATAGTGAACATCAATGACACGCAAGTACAGATTTCAACAACCAATAATTGAACTGGTAGATTTCTTTAAATCTGTAAATGAGTGTCTTCCTTTCAAGTGCAGTTTATTACAAATTTAATTGGAGTAACTCTTCCTCAAAAGGCCTTTCATTAACACCGCAAGGTATCCAGCCCATTCGGGTAAAGTCACTATCGACAGCTTCAGAAAAGCAACCTACCAGCAATTTGTCAAGAACAACAGCTGTTTTAAATACAAATATGTACACAAAAAGATAAAAATGCATTGAAATTAAAGCAAAAAGTTCAATAAAAGAACCAACGACTATAAACATTCAATTAATGCAAAGACTCGTCATATAAAGGTTAGCATACAAACAAACCAAAAATAGCACCAAATCTTACAATGGCATACATACTGCTCAAACAAATGTGTTATGCCCATCAAGTTTCAATATCAAATACAAAACACACTTACAAGTCAAAAGAATGACAAAGACGCAATGCATCAAAGAGGCAGATGTTAGAATGTGAATTAATGATAACATTCACATATAGAAATGAAGTTTAAAAATATATATATAAACATTGTGAAAATCTGAAGGAATGATACCATAAGAATGCAACCCACATGGGGGTGTACAACAGAATGGAATACAAAAAAAAGATAATGCAAATCAAGTCTATGTCAAAAGCTTGATGCAAGGTAACTGATGTAAGGTTAGGGTTACATTTAACTTCAAAACAATTTCATTCAAATTGGATGACTACTTCACTACAACAAAATCAGTGTATAAAAAACCACATGTTTTTAACTTAGGTACACATGAATAGAAAAAAATTAAAATGTTTAAAAGTTCATTTAGAAAAATAGAGTTCGGTTGACCTGCTGAACTCCCACACAAAGACATTCAAAAATCAATATCATTGTAAAATAACGGTTTACTGGTGCTACACCAAACAAAGTTTACATTACATTTAATTTACACTACGGATATTCACTCGAATCAATCAAAACAAAACCACCTTAACAAGTAGAGTACATAAATGTATCATTCCTACAATCAACCCTTAAAAATAATGCACAAACAGTTCAAATAACAAACAGTATGGGTTCTGTACCTCAAGACCTATCGTTGTGAAAAGGATACATCAAACCACAACCATCTTTCAGTCCACATGAAAATTATAGGCAGATTAATTAATTGCTTCATATGGGTTCATTTAGGGCATTCCAGAAGCAAGACTGAATTCCCTTGCTATGAGATGTTAGTACAAATGAGCTAAATAAATAATTTCCAACATATCATTGAAATCAACCGGCAGTCTTGCAAATCAACTGAAAGAGATAAATATTAAATAACAAAAATAAACGGTTTATATTCTTGCTCAGGGTAGGGGGGGGCTGCTTTAGAATTCAGAAATTAGACATAATTAATATTGCATATAAGAATTTATAGTCCGTTTAATATTTGACCTGTGGTTCTTTCTCCTTTATCGCCAATGTGTGCTTTCACTGTGTGTGTGTATGCGTCTATGTCAATGTGTGTGTGGGTATGTATGTTTGCATATTGTGTGTGTGGAGCATTTGTATGTCTGTCTTTGTTGTTCTCACCTTTGTCTTGTTTTTACAGGTATATGCCTTTAGTTTTTTTACTTGTATTCAATGTGTCTCATGTACAGCTGCTTTGTAACAATGAAAATTGTAGAAAGCGCTATATAAATAAAGTTGAGTTGAGTTGAGCTCAATGAAAGCAGATCCCCTTGTGTAAATCCCTTCACATCTACAAACAGGAGTTTACTGAGCAAGTACCTAAATGCAGCTACTGTTAACCCAGACCAGATGCTTTTCATGGACAAACAGCATTAAGAGACCAGTCAGTCATCGTTCTACAAGTAACGCAATTTTTAATAAAATTTGTAAAACATTAGGAAATTGAAAAGTAATATAGCAGGCCGATTATCACCGCGTAAAGCTTGGGCAAGTTTGACAAGGGCCAAATTGTGTTGGATAGACGACCGAACATCTCCGAAAATGCAGCTGCAGCTTTTGTGGAATGCAACCGATCTGCAGTATTCAACTTTATATGTAGCTGCATATTTACAGACCATTCAAAATGGCCATGCTGAGGGCCTATAAGTGCCCACAGTGGACTCTTAAGCATCAGAACTGGACCACATCCAGGTCTGATGAATTATGTTTGCCTTCAAATCACATTGATTACCTGGGGAACACATGGCATCTGGAATGCAGGAAGTCAGCAGAGTCAGTGTGATTCAATGCCATCCATGTGGAGGTTACTTTGATACGTACCGCCTACTTAAGCATTGTTGCAGACCATGTACACCCCATAACGGAAAGGGTATTTCCTGATTTGCCAAAAAGCAAAAACAGTTCAGGAATTGTTCGAGGAGCAAAACGAGTTTGAAGTGCTAACTTTGACTCCAAATTCCCTCTCAAATCAAACATCTGTGGGATGTGCTGAACAAACTAGTTAGAACCTTGAAGACCTCCAAGTTACAAACATATTTGTGGTAGTTACTACAGCACACCTTCACAGATCTGGTAGAGACAATGCCTCAAGGGCTCAGGGCTGTTTTAGCAGCAAAAGGGACCAACACAATATGAGAAAGGGAGTCATAATGTTATGCCTGACAGCTGAATTTAATTTGTCTAATATTAAACTTCACTGGAAGAGCCCATGAAATTAGTTAAGGGGGGTTTTTACCAGAGAACAACATACCAAATGGAGTTTGGAAAGTGCAGAGTAAATAATAGAGAAATACTTCCTTCCTGCTTAATATTACAAGCATCAAATACATTGTCAGTTACTTTTTCATAAATAGTTAAATTTCTGCAGAGCAGAAATCCAACTCGACACAGATCCATAAAACTGCATAATTGATAAAGCACTAGAAAGACAGTTAAGACAACTTAAAAAACATTATTCCTCAGGATATTCAATGATCTTGGTGGGGAACAAAACCATGGTAAAATGACTTGTTGATAGCCATGATTTTCTTGTGCTATATTCTGACCATTTACACAGTGTACAGTATGTAGAGCCATTAAACAAAAATACTAGGGCTGACAAAATTAACGCGTTAAAGCGAGATGATTAATTTCTGTAATTAACAGCGATCATTTTTTTAACGCATTAACGCATTCCCGCCATGCTTTACCCACAATTCAAACCCCGACGCGATCATTCCTCGTCGCGTAAACATCATACTGACACGAGCGAGATGGAGGTGTCCGAAGAACCCGTTGGCCCGCTGGATGGACAGTTTCGAATATAAAAAAACAAAGAGGGAACAGTAAACAAACATGATGTGGTTTGCTCACACTGCAGGAAGAACTGTTCGTTTCACCGAAGCATCTCTAGCCTTAAGTACCATCTCAACGCCAAGCATTCATTTGTTGGTGCTTCAACTTCAGGTGTTAAGCCTGGCATGCGTCAGACCACCCTCACCGAACGCAGGGCATTAAGCAAGTCTACGTCTGAGAAGCTGACAGACACAATTGCCAGATGGATAGCCAAGGATTGTAGACCGATTAATATTGTCGAGGACACGGGCCTCGCGGAAGTATTGAAAGTGGCAACTTTAGACACGTTCTATAAGCCACCGTCGAGAGGCACAGTGATGACTAAAATCAACGACCTATATGACGCTACAAAGAAAACAAAGGAAGAGAATTTGTCTTCAGCGGAATATGTTGCTTTGACAGGAGACCACTGGACCTCCGTGAGTAACAGCAATTATCTTGGTGTGATGGCGCATCACATAACTAAAAGCTGGAAACTGAAGTCGTTTGCTTTAACCGTAATGAAAACCGAAGAGCGTCACTTTGCAGAGGTGTGTGCGCAACGGTTTCAAACCGTGGCAGACAAGTGGAATATTGAAGGAAAAAAAATCACAACTATAGGGACGGACAGTGCACGCAATATGACCGCTGCGGCTAAACTGCTGCCGTAGGAGCACATGCACTGCATCGCTCACATGCTACAGAGAAGTATCAACGTGAGCCTCTCCAACAGTGGATTTGCGAATGTGTTGGCCAAGTGTCGCAAAATTGTGGGTCACTTCAGACACAGCGCAGCAAACACTATGGAGCTTCAAGCACAGCAAGCGGCCCTGGGACAGCAGCGGAAGCCACTGATCCAAGACGTGCCAACGCGATGGAATTCAACGGTGGAAATGATCAAGCGCCTGAACCGCAATCAAGCAGCACTAAAAGCAACGCTGGACCAACAACATCACAAACTGGTTATGCTGACGCCACCAGAATGGGACAAACTGCAGAGACTGATCACTCTCCTTGAGCCCTGCAGGTAAGGAAGGCATGTACAATATGTGCAAATTGAAAAATTAAGTTGAACTGATCAAGCTCAAATTTAATGTTTAACTGATTTGCCAGCATACCAACTGGTGTTCAAATAACTTGTGTGTTATTCTACTGCAGGTATGTAACTGAGATTCTGGGTGGAGAGGCCTATATCTCCTGCTCAGTGGTACTGCCTGCCCTCTGCCACCTGCGTCAAGTGATGAAGGTCTCTCTGAAGAAGACCTTGCATATGTGGTGAAATTTAAGACAATCTTCATGGAAGAACTAGCATCCCGCCAAGAAAGTACAAACAATGCATGGCTCAAGCTTGCAACAGCAATGGATCCACGTTTCAAAGACTTGAAGAGTCTGCCCAAGAGTGACAGGGAAGAGGTGTGGACCTCACTTGGAGGCATGCTTTATGAACAATCACCCAGAAGGTCTCTGCTGACTTCTCAAGATGGACCACCCAGGAAGAAATCTCACCTTCTACAAATGGGCTCAGATTCAGAGTCAGATGAAGAGATGCAACCTGACAGAGACATACACAGGTACAGAGCAGAACCAAGCATAAGTATGGAGGACTGCCCCATGCAGTGGTGGGCTGCTCATTCAGGAGCACATGACAAGCTGGCCCGGCTTGCCCGCAAATATCTAGCGACTCCTGCATCCACAGTTCCATGCGAACGACTCTTCTCAGTTGCAGGCCATATTGTTCAGAAGAAACGGTCCGCTTTACATTCAGAAAATTTTAACCAGTTAGTTTGCCTCAGCAACTGGCTAAAAGATGAATAAATAAAAGATAAAAGGGCCACATGTAATTGTGTGAAATTTGAGTTGTTTGTTCAAAAAGAAAAATGTTCCATTCACCTTTGCTGTTTTTGCTAAGAGCAATGGCTAAGTTGCCAACATTGTTTAGAACTTAAATTATATTTTGGATTTGTCATTAATAAAAAAGAAGAGACAAATGTAATATCCGCTTCTTGTCATCTATCTTTCTGTTCTGAGAACAGTACACAGAAAATGTGAATTTTCAATCATATTTAGGATTGTGATTAATCAAACTTAATTCAAAAAATCTTCGAATTAATTGGATTAAAAAAATTAATCGTTTGACAGCCCTAAAAAATACTGATGTAAAATTTGATCTTTTGCTGAAACAGAAACTGTGGACAAAGAACTTTAAGAGCACTTTCCACTGGATCAAACGGTTTTCATTGGTAACGGTTTCAATCAGTGATGTGGATATTTTTCACTGGATGGCTGATAACAGAGTTCTTCAGAATGCAATTTAGTGGAATACTTACACATGGAGAAATAACTGAACTGATGAGGAATCTACAGCAGTGAGAATGAAGCACAAAAGAAAACTTCCACAGAAGTGTACAAAGTAACCGATGAAACGAAGGTTACTTCAGTCCTCCATGTTAGGATAAAACAGAAAAACTTCAGAAACAGCCAATCACACCTGTAGAAACAACAAACATGCTTAGCAGACCCGAATAAAAAACCCACTGGCCCACCAGACCTGTATAGAGTGGTCTACTGTCAAGACCTTACCAGGTGTGTGAAAACCTCATACTTGCCCACTTTGTAGAAATATCCATCTTACATGCCTAGAGATCTCTTAATCAACCTGTAAAAGCATTGCTCTGACCAGACCTGTAGAAGCATCAAACTTAAGGTAAGGTTTGTAAATGTGTAACAACCATTCAATCAGTACATTTAGTTTATTTTCATTGCTGGCCATTATCACAAATATGGTGCTATTTAACACAAATATGATGTTATTTATCACAAATGTAACAAATCGCTTCTATAAGGTTTAAAAAGCTAATTTACAGATGACATTGCATAAACCATAGGGCTGCTCGATTATGACAAAAAAAAGAATCCCGATTATTTGGGCCAATATTGAGATCCCGATTTTTAACAAGATTACTCCACTTTAAAAAGAAAATAGAAAAGAAATAACTTCTTTTCAGTTGATTCACAGTTTAAAGTCATTGTCAAGAAATAGCACAGCTGAATCACTGTAAAGGAAGGGAGTGCGCTGTGAATTTATACCACAAAAAGGGAGAAGATCCTTGCAAAATGGAATGTGGGACAATAACCGTTTTACCTCGATTTTTGGAATTGTTGAAGGCCAAAATTGATGATTACGATTAATTGCACAGCCCAAATAAACAAAATCAACTGAAGACATATCTGTGGCATGGGCAGGGATAATACTAGACAAAGTCCAGGGAGCTCAGCTACGTCACATGGATACAATGGGAAATTAACAAGGCACAGAGGTTCGTTGCCAAATATGGGGTGACCATAAAAACATAACATAGAAAAATATAATTATGTTTATACATAATGAGACATGAGACACATTGAATACAAGTAAAAAAACTAAAGGCATATACCTGTAAAAACAAGAAAAAGGTGAAAACAACAAAGACAGACATACAAATGCTCCACACACACAATATGCAAACATGCATACACACACACATTGACATAGACGCACACACACACAGTGAAAGCACACATTGGCGATAAAGTAGAAAGAACCACAGGTCAAATATTAAACGGACTATAAATTCTTATATGCAATATTAATTATGTCTAATTTCTGAATTCTAAAGCAAGGAGAGGGTCTAGTCAAAATGTCACAGGAGAGATATGTGATGAATATCCGAGATCGTTAGAGTATGCAAGAATGCAAAGAGAAACTCCATGTGAATCAAAGCTTGATTACCCCGATGATTTTGAAAAAATGAAAGAACCAAGAAAATACAGAGAAGCAGTGGGAAGTTTAATTTACTTTTCCACTTGCACATGACCCGATATAAGTTTTGTGGTCAGTAAACCATCTCAGCATTATGCTGAACCAACAGAACAACACTGGAACACAATAAAACATGTGTTCAGATACCTTAAAGGTACAGCAAAACAAGGATTATGTTTCTGAAAAAATGACAGAGGAAGGTTAGGACTAAGAGTCTATTGTGATGCTCACTGCGCATCAGATACAACAGACCGAAGTAGTACTTCAGGATATTGTGTCAATTTAAGTGAAGGAAGTTCTCGGATTTCATGGAAAACCAAAAAGCAGCAAACAGTGGCATTGTCAACTTGTGAGTCAGAGTACATGTCTCTAGCGTCAGCTATGCAAGAATGTGTTTACTTATAGCAGCTACTGAAAGGTATGGATGCATATGTATATGCACAAACAAAGGTGTTTGAAGACAACCAAGGTACCATAGCACAAGCCAGAAACCCAATCTGTAGGCAAAGGTGCAAACATATTGATGTCAAATATCATTTCATAATGGAAATTGTAAATGATGGCAAGGTCATTTTGGAATATTGTCCCACTGAGGAAATGGTCGCTAATATTTTGACAAAGCCAATCACCAAGCAAAAATTGAGGAGGTTTGCAAAAGACATTTGTGGCACTTAAGAATGTATATGTCAGATGTAAAAATTATGTTGCATTGTTGATGTTTACATTATGTTCTATATAAACAGGTGTGAATGTATATTTTATTTTTCTTTGTAACACACTAAGCGAAGAGCGAGTGGGGGTGTTAAAGTATTGCACTCTTATTCATTGTATTACAGCATCAGGCGAATTCCCTAACCCTTTTCATTTAAAGGTATTGCGGTTCTAATGGGACGTAATCACGTTGTTACGTTAACGCGATTGTTGCGTCTCTATTGCACTAAGCAGATGCTGTCGTTGTGATTCAGAAAGCTTGAATAAAAGTGATAAAAGAGCAACGTTCCGTTTGTTTTCTTAATACGTGAGTGATGGTGAACTGCTCACTCAAAAGTCCAACACAATATAACAGAGACAAATAAAAAAGGATAAATGTAGTCACGGTTACACTTCCGTTGTCGAAACAGCCAAGAGGAAATAATTACTGCATTCAAACACGCACTTCAACTGATAAGTTAGTAAAGCACAACAGTTTGATCTACTAAATAGAACTAAGGTCAATGAAAATGAGACCGAGGCAAAGCAGCAGTGCGGTCATATTAAAGGATTTACGACCCGCTCCATAAAGGTGAACTACAGAAACCCTTTCGGCTACCGGCCGAACATGAAACGCACACTAAAGTGCGATGAACAAATAACGATCCAATGAATGAAACAATGAAACTTACCAGGAGAGATTCACGGAGTCATCATAATCACACAATGTCTCGTCAGGGAGAATTCACCTGCATACACCACATATTAAGAGTACACAAAAACATCGGTCTCTACCCCTATCGATAGCTACAATTACATTTCACAGGAAAACACACATGTAAACTGTCGCGAGCACAGCAATGCACAACAGTCGGAACCAGCAGACACAGATATAACGGAATGAGCCACATGAATCTCAGATGATTTAAACCTGCACTCAAACACCTGCAGCTCATTCATTAGAAGCGCGCACACGAAGAGGGCGGTACCAATAATGACGCATACCAGGCGCTACACCAATAGAGTTCTTAAACGCTCTGAAATGTACTCTGATTGGTACGCAGATTTACATGCGCCAATGAGCAGCAACCAGGGCTGTACGTCACCCGGCCACACATGTGTACAGAGACCATTGAGAGAGAATTCTACGGTGATGATATGGAAGATACTTTTTACATCCGGTATGCACTGTATGCTTCACGTGATTCATACTTTATATCTGAACATGTCTTTTGTACTTGTTTGGTAAAGCTCAATAAAAATAAACCGACGAGAGAGAAGCTGTGCGGTCTTTAGCCTGTGCCGGAGGTGCACACGGATGAATTAAATTCAGTATGACAGTAAGTCATGTGAAGAAAAAAACAGAAATGTTTAATAGAGAGAAAAAACCTCTATCTGATATGTTAACACATCTAATCCATCAGATGTAAGGCTTCTGTAATTGTAATATGCTGGAACTACTTCAGTTACATTTATTGGAACAATATTTTGATTGTGTCCTGCTAGATGTTGACAGTATGAATGAATGAGGTGTTTATATTACTCTTTAAGGGCCGTGTCCACACAGGCGCATTTAAGATGTATTTCCACTAGAGCGGAGCTTTCAACGCTGAAACGCGTTCGCTATGGGGCGTGTCAGTACATTGGGGTAGAGATCGCCTCCAAAAGAATGTTTCCAACTTGTTTGCTTTTTCTCTTCTTCTGATGGCGGTTTAGTCGCCATCTAGGCTACCGCCGTTATAAAGCAAAAACAAAGGGCATCGCGATCATATTGTAACTTTTGTTCATTCTAATTTGATATTTAGTCTTCAAAAAATGGGCTGTTTAGAAATAAAAGATGAATATAAATTAAATATTGGCGACGATAAATGATACTCTGCTGCGTTTCTATACACACAAAAACATGAATTACATGCAGTATATTTTTGATAAAATAAAATTCTTGAGGCGTAATCGCCTCGGTGGACCCAGCCTCTTATTGTGTATTGCTGTACATCCAAAGCGCATGCAGCATTCACCTGGATGATGCGACGGCAGACACAGTAAAACAAGTGGATGTAAGAAACAAAGACAACAAGATACTTTGACGCAGACACACATTTGGTTAAATGTGATTGTTTTTGGTTTAGTACATATACAGTATCTTAAGAATCACAGTCATTAAAGTAAAATATTTGGCTTTGGGATAATTAAAAAGTTATAAAATGAGTATATAATTATACATTTATTTAAATATAATTATGTTTTTCCCAAAAATACTGTAAGGCTTTAAAGAATCTATAAACTTGAAAACAATATTGTGTTTAACTGTTGTATTATTGTTGTTGGTTTTGTTGTAATTACTTGAGTGATTTGGACAGACCATGAACATCTGTATTTTTATCTGTTAACATTATAAAATAATGTTCATTGTTGTAGTGGCTTTGCAAAAAACAATGAACTAATGTTACCAAATTCAACTTTTTTGTAAAGTTTTATATTTAGTTTTGAGGTTTTATGTTGCAGAAGTGTAGCAATATAATTATTAAATGTGAAATAAATAAAGTGGAATAAATGAAATGTGTCACAGTTATTGGGTTACATATGGCAGTCTATATTCTATTATGTTTTTCTGTGACAAACAGTGGAAGGCAAGCATTTGTTTAACTTTGTTTGCTAAATTCAAGGCTGAGTTGGTCGATCGCACACCAGCCGATGGCAGAATGTTTGACATACACACGGGGAGGAATGTACGCGTTCAGCCTGAAATCTATTTTGAGCACCCGGACAGAGAGCCACTGTGATTTCATTTGGGAAGAGAAAAAAAAGTAAAGCCACTAAGTGGCTGGTATTAAAACACACTGAACTGTCGTTGAGGATGACAACACAGCTGCAATTATTGAAAATTTTAGATCTGTCATTGCATTTGGCTCGTTTAGATGCTTAAATAAAGAGACAAATCAGGGATGTTGTCCATCAAATTGTTTTCTCTGCTCATTTAATATTCAGACAGACCATTCTTAAGCTTTTTAACATCTTACAGCTGACAACAAACGCGATTCTTTTTCTTAAAACATCATGTAGCTACTTTAAAGTGACAGTGATGTATGAATGTTTAAAGTGTGTAAGAAGAGTATTTATGGCCTGCATGGATTCTTGATCTTTTTCTGAATTTCTAATCTCAGCAATTGAACTGGATGATACCAGTAAATTATGAATACTTTGAATCCACAAAGCAATACTGTCTTCTCTAAAGGATTCATATTATGCTTCTCCTTATCTGATGTGGTGGGTGGTCTGGATGCAGGGTGGGGCGTAATAGCTCTATTTCACTTGTAAGGAAAAGAGCAGCGTCTGAGACTGTGGAAAGTGGTTGGTAAATTCTATATTTGCTTTGACCGTACACCCGTGCTCCACCCTTTACACACAGTGCATATTAACCACACAGATTCTTCGGCTTTAAAATGAAGCCTAAAATGTCTTTGTGAAAAATCCCTTGATTTTTTTCTCTGTAATATATAGAGTGTGTGTGGGGGGGACGCAGGTGGAGGTTAGGTTGAGTAAACTGCTCTATACCACACACAGGAGGAGTTCTGAGTAATTCATCATGTTAAATTCTCTTTGGTGCTTTAAATAGCAGATAGTGTTGTGAACATGACACCTTCATAGCCTACTTGAAGATAAATATTGCTAGAAGTGTGGGCATGGATGGGCATGGATGTGACCCGACCAAAGATTTCAGAGTTTTTATTTGTTCAAAGAAATACCATATTGCTAGTGTTTTTTAGCCATCGTGGTGGTTTACGAGATTCCTGGACTCCACCCTAATTAGTGCTTGCAGATCTTTGTTTAAATTTAGATCCGTGTGCAGAAAACACATGAGAAAAGATTCATGAATCCTCAACTGGAGAAAGAGATCTTCAGATTCTGTGTCTGTGGCAGAACTGCCATCCAAAATTTCATTAAATAGTTCAATCAAATTGAATGTAATGATACTTGCCGTTACCAAGGTGTACCGTTAACTTTTTAAAACATTTCGTTCGGCAAAATCAGTACAGACAAGGCACATTCAGATTCAGTGGACAAAGTAAAAATCTGATATTTCCTGATGGGGAGAATTTTTTGGAAGAGGAACAAAGAAACTGGATCTCCTCGTTTTCATACACTGTTAGTTTTGGTTTTCTAACTTGTTGTGCTGTGATGGCCTCGGTACGGAAAAGTTCAGTGTTTATTCTTTGCTTGGCCAAAACCACAGAGAAAACACATGGAGGATTTGACATCTGCATCACAAATTATAACAGCCTCTTCTCAACAAACTGCATGAATGTGGCATTTCCACTTCACTCCGATATAGAGCCAGAAGAGTTTATAAATGATATCTGAAAAATGTACAAAATCTCAAACACGCTGCTCCTTACTAAGGTGAGAGTTTCTAAGAACATATGTTGTATTTCTGCAATCCAGCTGTGGAAAGAATCTTAGAGAACACTCCCTCTCCACCTACAATAAACACACGCACCACCCACATCTAACAACTCCGTTACCTTAGACATACTGGCCATTTATTACAAAAGTAAATATTTAACTTTTTCAAAAGCTCTGTCATGACCGTATACAGTACGTCAGATACTTCTTCATAAATCTCAACGTTAGTCTCGTGAAGTCCATTTACAATCATAAGAAGGTTTTCTCTTCAATTAAGCTCACTGATATATCAGTCAACATCTCTTTGTTCTCTGCAAACCTGTAACCAAATAGAGTCATGGCGGGGCCGCAAACTTTTTCCACTAACTGGACCAGTTTGAAGGGGATGCTAAACCTCCATTTCTCCACCTGTTCAGATGAGTTTTTCTGAGTGGAATACACTCCGGTCACCTCCTTAGAGGCTTGAGTACTTTTTAGGATCCACTCTTCTAGCTTTGAGCTGAAGGGAAGCCCTGTGAAATTGTACATGTCTGCTGCTTTGCTCATGGGGAACCGAGCTATGTCCTCATAGCGCAGCAGCATATAGCGGCCACGAAGCCACGCTGGTTGTTTCAGTCCGATCTCAGCAGACACGCGAATGTTATCGCAATTTCCTTTCAGCTTTCTCACTTCGTCGTCGTCTACTGGAACGTCTCTGTCCATGGCCCACTTCTTCCAGTTTTTGTACTTGCTAGAAAAGGCAACCATTCGTGAGGCGAGCACGGCGCGAGGGTCTCGGACAAGCTGGATGAATTTCATGTCTAGTCGGGGGTCCTCAGCCAACGGCCTCAGAGTTTCTAACTGACGCACGCGGACAGATTTAATTGCAAGATGCTTCTTCTGCATGCAGGAGTGAGAAGCGAGGGTCAGGTTGAGCGGCCCGCAGCGGCGCAAGCGACAGTGGTAGCGCTCAAATTCTTTTTTGACGAAGGGCGTGCAGATGGGATCTTCGCACAGCGATTGGCTGGATTCACGACGGAAGAGGAAGGAGGTGACGTGCTCTTGCGGCGGGGGCTCGATGAAGCTCTCCAGCAGAGAGAAGTCACACAGGAACAGCTGGCGCAGAACGTCACGATACGCCGGGCCCGCCACCGTTGCATTCGTCCCTCCGCTCTCCACCGTTAACATGCGCTCCACGTGCCACAGCGGCTCAAACAGGTAAAACATATTTGACCCCTGCTGGTTAAAGAATTCACCCACGAACGAGGAACCCGTACGAGTCGTCGCCAACAGAAGAATGTGTTTCCTGCCTCCTGCCTCAGACGACGGACTCTCCTGGACGGAGTTGTTCACCTGATAGGGCGAGATTTCAGTCTGGCTGAGGTTAGATAAAACAGATATTTTGTGTCCCTGAATGGACGAGACAGATGCAGTGGGCCGCAGGAGTGGCGTCAAAGGGGTCAGCTTTGGGCTCAGCTTATCAGACACCCTGAAAGAAAACAGAGCACAGTTAAAAGAACACACTGGGTTACAATTGTGGGACTAAAATAAAGTCCTAACTTGCACACTTGCGAATAAGTGAAATTGTTTTTGAAACTTTTATCTATAAGTAACATTTCTCTTTGATGATGAATGGTGCCTACTTGGAAATTATGTTGTTTTCCTTTTCTATAATGACCAGAGCCACAATAAAGATGACAGAGACGGCGTATTTAATGCGCATTCTTGTGTGTGACAGTCTCTCTCTTAGTCGCTCGTTCAAATCAGTCCCTTCATCTTTGTTCTCTGCTCAGACTCTGAAATGACACAAACAGGTCACACATGACTCATGTAATTCCAAAATTGTGCTTGAATTATTCTATTGGGTTGTTTATTGTAGACAATACATGATAATGAAATGACATTAAAGGTATCATGAATTAAAAAATCTATTTTGACCCGAGCTTTTGATATATAAAGAAAGTAAGTGTCTGAACTGAAGATGTCCTTGTTACTGAGATGACATCTGTTATTGACACCAGGCCCAGCGAACACCAGGTCCTGGAATGCACCTATCGTCATTGATAGGTTGAACACCGCCTCAACGGAAGAATATCAACGACTACTTCTCTGGCCCGTCCACTGGTTCGCGAATGACTCAAGCCATGTACACACTCCCGCATTTGTGATGATTGACAAACTGGTAACCATAGAGACATATTTTTCGGCTAAAGATTCATATTTAAACTAAAGTACCGCTGATACGCGCTGTGTTGTGTTTATGCTCGGAAGGCTACATCACACTGCGCTCTTTTGCAGTGTCGCCATGTTCAATATTAATAAGCACTCTTATGCTTGTTGTTTGGTCCTAGATCAAAAAGCCTTGGCACTTAGGTCTTTATAAATGGTCAGTTGCAGATTTTAAAATTTTTTGGTATAATAAAATATATAAACAATTTACATTTTAAGATTTATATCAAGGGCCGCCGCCTCCTGATCCCACCCAAACCCCAGACACATGCTTGCTCCTCTATTTTTCTCTCCTATCTGAAGATGATGTTTCCAAGGTCATGTCTTCTTACCACCCAACTACCTACCCCCTAGTTCCCATCTCCACTCATCTGCTCTAGGTCATCTCTCCATCGGTTGTTCCCTCTCTGACCCACATTATCAACTTGTCTCTCACCATCGGTACATTTCCAGCGGTCTTCAAAGAAGCCCATATTATCCCACTATTTCAGAAACCTACTTTTACTACTACTCTTGAGCATGTTGTATGTCACCAGCTCTCTTACACGGAACAACCTGCTGGACAGCAACCAGTCAGGTTTCAAGAGCGGTCAATCCACAGACACTGCGCTGCTCTCTGTCATTGAAGCCCTGAGAATGGCAAGAGCTGCTTCGAACTCATCTGTGCTTATCCTACCAGATCTATCTGCCGCCTTTGACAACGTTAACCACCACATCCTCCTGTCGACCCTCAAGGCTATGGGTGTCTCCGGAATGGTTCTGCAATAGTTCAGGTCTTACCTCTCAGGTAGGTCATTTAGAGTAACCCAGCAGTTTCATCGAATAAAGGATTGCATAGTTGACTTAAAAATGTGGATGAGTAACAATTTTTTACTACTAAACTCGGACAAAACAGAAGTGTTACTTACTGGACCGAAAACCGCTATACATAACAACCAAGAATACTGCTTGACGATTGACGGATGCTCCATAAAATCCTCGTCATCAGCTAAGAATCTTGGCGTTGTATTCAATAGTACTCTGTCATTTGCAAAGCCATGTCGCCAACACCTGTAAAATTGCATTTTTCTATCTTAAGAATATATCTAAACTACGTCATATGCTGTCACTGTCAGATGCAGAGAAATTAATTCATGCATTCATGACATCAAGACTAGATTATTGTAATGCACTTCTAGGTGGATGCCCTGCAGGCCTATTACAAAAACTGCAACTTGTTCAAAACGCGCCAGCTCGAGTTCTTACACGTACAAAAAAGTATGAGCATATAACCCCGGTTCTGTCAACCTTGCACTGGTTACCTATAAAGTATCGCATTAACTTTAAGATCCTGCTTATTACCTATAAAGCCCTACATGGTCTAGCGCCGCAGTATTTGAATGAACTTCTATTGTATTGCAGACCTCAACGTACATTACGCTCTCAGGCGTCCTGTCAGTTGGTAATACCTAGAATTTCAAAATCAAGTGCAGGTGGTAGATCCTTTTCTTATCTAGCCCCTAAACTTTGGAATATTCTTCCCTGCACGGTCAGGGAGGCAGACACACTCTGTCAGTTTAAATCTAGACTAAAGACTCATCTTTTTAATCTTAAATACACTACACCTCCATAATATTAATCCTCAGAGGATTAAGGCTGCATTATTTAGATCAACCGGAATCAGGAACACATCCAACAACAAATGATGTACTTGTTGCATCAAAGAGTGCAGAACAGTACTCTACTCTCAGCCAGTCTTGTCTCTTTGTTCCAAGGTTACCGCAGGATGCAGTTCATGCCCAGACCCGATGGCAGAGCTGAGAATGGGAAGCGGTGACCTGACAAGAGCTAAGAGGATAGAGCTGGATAAAGGACGCCACAACTTTGATTTTCCTACAACATTTCAAATGTTATTAGATTGTTAATGATAATCTTAAATCTATCATTTTTTATTTTTATTTAGCCTTGTTGTGCAAGCACTGTTGAGCTTGTGCAGAGGCAGCAGCTTTTGCCAGAGGGGAACTGGAATTCCCTGGTTGGGCCTGGGTTCTCCTGAGGTTTTTTTTCTCGATGGGAGTTTTGGGTTCCTCACCACCGTTTGCATATTGTTTTGCACTATCTGCCTGGCCGGGGGGGCTGCTTTAGAATTAGGAAATTAGACATAATTAATATTGCATATAAGAATTTATAGTCCGTTTAATATTTGACCTGTGATACTTTCTCCTTTATCGCCAATGTGTGCTTTCACTGTGTGTGTGTGCGTCTATGTCAATGTGTGTGTATGTATGTATGTTTGCATATTGTGTGTGTGGAGCATTTGTATGTCTGTCTTTGTTGTTTTCACCTTTTTCTTGTTTTTACAGGTATATGCCTTTAGTTTTTTTACTCGTATTCAATGTGTCTCATGTACAGCTGCTTTGTAACAATGAAAATTGTAAAAAGCGCTATATAAATAAAGTTGAGTTGAGTTGAGAGTATCCTGGAGAGGTGAGGTCTCTGAGTCCCAACATCTCAATACAGGTGTGCCTCAGGGCTCCATGGTTGGGCCGTTGCTCTTTTCTGTATACATGACATCCCTAGGCTCTCTCATTCGGAAACATGGCTTTTCCTATCCCTGCTATGCGGATGATACACAACTCCACCTGTCATTTCAGCCTGACGATCTGACTGTTCGCATTTCAGCATGCCTGAGTGACATTTTGCTCTGGATGAAGGACCATCACCTGCAGCTGAACCTTGCAAAAACAGAACTGCTTGTAATCCCGTCCGACCCTGAGATCCATCATAACTTTTCCATTCAACTGGGCTCATCAACTATCACATCTTACCCTCTACAATATAAGGAAAATTAGACCTTTCTTATCCGAGCACGCTATGCAGGGCCTAGTTCAGGCTCTTGTTCTGTCCAAACTGGACTATTGCAATGCGCTACTAGCTGGACTTCCTGCTTGCATGACCAAGCCTCTAGAGATGATCCAGAATGCAGCGGCAAGAGTGGTCTCCAATGAACCCAAGAGAGCACACGTCACTACTCTTTTCATCAAGTTACATTGGCTCCCAATAGTCGCTTGCATGAAATTCACCAATCTGCTACTGGCCTACAAGACCACCACCGGTTTGGCACCCCCTTATCTTCATTCACTAATGTAGACTTATGTACCAGGAGAACCAGATCCTTACGCTGAAAACACATCTCTTCCGTCAGCACCTGACCGATCATATCTGATTTCTATATCTTATCTAAAAAATATATATATAAATATATATATATTTAACTAAACTTTGTGAGACAGTTTTTTATTGCACTTTTGCCTCTTGTTTTCCTAATGTTGACCCAATTGCTTCGATTGTTTACCCAACTTGTAAGTCCCTTTGGGTAATAGCGTGACTAAATGTAAATGTTTATTTCTGTGAAGATCTGGCAACACTGTAACTTTATGGAAAGCCGTTTTGACATAAAAAATGTGTTTTGACTATCCATAAAATATGTTTTAGATAGCTTTAATTTTATTTCGACTAGTCATAATTAAGATTTGACTAGTCAAATTGATAAATAGAAATATCTGCAATTATAATTGCGCTAGTACGGAATCTGATTTGAGATATTTATAAATATGTTTTGACTAGTCAACACTCTATTTGAGATATCTGCAAGGACGTCATAGATATCTAAAATCAACGCGTCACACATACGCAAACCTATTTAAAGAAATCTCTAATTTAGTTTCGACCAGTCGCAATTATAGTTTAAGATATCTGAATTGTGCCTGCTCCTAGTCGATTTGCTGTTGTGTGACGCAAGACTTAATTCACTCAGCTCCTCCCCCACACCAGAGCCAAAGCCACTAGAAGGGAAGCCGGTAAGGATTAGCACTAGCTGGCTAATGCTATCACCTTGGCTTGATCGGAACACAGCAAAGGAGAACACAGGCTAGTTTTTTAAATGACTTCTGTATAAAGCAGTTTGAAGACACAAAATGTAGGACCTTTATTATACAATTATTTGACAAATTGGCAGATGACAACAGTTTCCAAGGAAGTATTGGTTAAAAACGCTTAAGGTGGGGCTTAGATAATGTGTATTTGCATGCATGCATTTTAGATATCTATAAAGTAATTTTGACTAGTAAGAATAATAATTCCAGATATCTATATTGAAATTCTTCCTAGTTGCCAAGCGAAATAAAGATATCTCCAAATAAAGACCCCCCTAGTCGAAAAATCTGACTGAGATATTCTAAATGAAATTGCCGTTATCATTAGAATTCCAATTCAAGATATCTCTTATTAAGTTTTGCCTTGTCAAAAAACATTACATTTACATTTAAGCATTTGGCAGACGCGTTATCCTATACATTTATACTTGGGCATATACAATCCCCTGGGATCGAACCCACAACCTTGTGTTGTTAACGCAATGCTCTTACACTGAGCGACAGGAAAATACGATTCAAGATATCTTTAATTGTAATTTTACTTGTAATACATTACATACACATATGTACAAATGTATTTGGGAATTAAAAAAAAAAAAAATTCATTAAAGAGATCTTAAATGTGAATATGACTAGTCAAACACTAGTTAGAGATATCTCAAATTATGAATTATCCTGGTGATAATTCAGTTAGAGATATCTCTAATTGGAATTATGCCTAGAACAAAATCAATTATAGATATCTTTAATTACTGTTTCTACTAGTTTGTAGATATCTGAAAATATTTTCCAATGGAATTCAATGGAAGAATATGACTAGTCGAAACAGCATTGTAGATATCTCGAATGTGTATTATGGCAAGCCGAAATAACTTTGTAGATATCTTCATTGCCTGTTATGTCTAGTCATAATCACGTTGTAGATATACTTATTCCGAGAGATATCTGGAATTGGAATTTTGACTAGTCAAAACTAAATTATGACTAGTACTCCAAGGGGTATTTTATGTCAAAACAGCTTGCCGTAGTAACTTTAGCGAAGGGCTCTCGAGAGCGGCAAACAAGGTAAACATCCAATTGAATAGTGTAAAATACACAATAATAATCCCCGGGGTTAAACGGTTAAAACAGAATAACATCCACGGAGAAAGATTAAAGATCACGTTTACAAAGGGGGTCCAAGATAAGGTCTATACTGAGCAAAATAGACTACATTAAGACAAAAGGGTTAGGTAAATAAATACAGTCTATGGGATGAGGTTCAGGTGGAGTGAAATGAAAGTGTGGTGTGAGGTAATCAAAAATGGCAGAGGTGTGCAGTGCATGATGGGAAATGTAGTCCAGGAGTTAAAGTCCAATGATTGGGAGCGGATGAAGTGTGTAGATGACATGGGTGTGGGGGGTGTGAATTTGAAACCCATTTAAAACATTTAACATGTCAGATCATAACTTGGGACTTTGTATAGGAAGTTTCTGTAATATGGCCCCTGATGACCAGCACTGTTAACACTCATCTGGTCGTCATCAATGTGCATCGGAAAGCAAAAAAATCCAATAAGGAAAGAAAAAGTCTTAGATATCACTGTCATGCAGACATTTACTCTTAAAATGAGACAACGTTTACAAAATATCCAGAAGCTAAACCAGACAGCCAGATCTGCTGTCAAAACCACAGATATTTGGGACTCTTGTTAGAGATAATTATACAGTAAAGTCCAGCATATGGTGCTTAGAAGGCAGGTCTGGTCTTGTTTTTATTATGGGAGAGCTGTAAATTAGACTCAGTGTAACATCAATGATTTCCTTTTCTTACCAGCTCTATAACTATCAAAATTCACCATGTTGTGCATGTCAGTTGAATAAATGATAATCTGCACAATAAATACGAAACAATATATCTATTTTCTTTATAAATCGAATTTATAAGTGTGTTGCCCAGGGTCTGGGATTTTTTACTTTTAATTTATTAATAAGGTCATAACCAATGGCTTTATCAATACAGACATCAATATTATAAATTACCCTAATTATAACGATTCGATTTTAAAACATGAAATATAATATGAAATAAGTGACTAACTAGTAACGAAAGAATTTGAATGGCTCTGTTTAATAGAATCGGAAGTCTTAGTGAAATGTGTGAATGTAAATGATCATTGATGAATATCATGTGAGTGTAAAACTCTCTGGTGACACACGTGTGTTACATTCCACACACACTCGCAAGACATTCACACTGCACAAGAACACAAAATAAGAATGAAATATTATTGATAAATCCTTTTATAGAATGTTATCTCTTTTGCCCCATTCACTTTCGTTCCGTCTTTAATAAGTCCCAAAAAAATGAGAGAATATTATGTATTGTCATTCTCTAACAACTGCCTGTGCATTACCCTCATGCAAATCAGTTTGAGACAACATTGAAAATAAACCTCTAGAAGGTCATTTTTGGTTTTTAATATCACGACGATAATATAATAAACGTCATGTGATACTGTACCGTGTTTGCTCGTCCGATCGCAGCATCACAGGGAAAATTCCAAAAACATAGAATAAAATTTAATATTCATTATTATCATTAAGATCATTGAGTCCATTCAAAGCGGAACCGCCATTGTACATTAAAACATTACAAAAACTAAAATCAAAGAAAAAATGTATACAAAAGCACAAAATGTATCGAAACTCCACTGAAATAAAATGGAACAAAATGCATTTGCACGGAAAGTAAAAAATAGAAAGCGCGTGAAGAGATGAGATGTGATTCACATCCAGCGCGAGCGCATCTGTTTCCAACGCGAGGCAAAAGAAACGCGTGACGTGATCCCCATCAATTCCCCTCCCCTTAGATGCAAAAAAACGTGATGACGTGATCTCTCTGCGACTGTGCTAATGAAAATAAACAACAAATATGCGACACCTGTGGGTTTATGTGGATGCCAGTCGCTTTTTAATAAAGAAGGGTTGAGTTTTTGGAGGTCTTGGCGTATATTTATAGATCTAAAACAAACAAGTTCTTCATTTGTTCTCAAAACCCCTTAGCAAAAGAGTTTATATTAAAACAACATCCGTTTACAAATATAGAAAATGACAATCTGCACACAAACATTTAACAAATAACGCTTGGCAAAATATTGCAAAAATATTTTATTGATGATGCTATTTTTTATCGAGTTAAGGAGGGTTTGCTGTTACTGCGCTTCTGTGAATAGGATATATAAAGTGACCTATTTGTTCTTATTCTGTTAAATCTTGTCTAAAAGGTCTAACGTTAAAGGCTAGCCTAACAGAGTAAGTATAAAATGGATCATTGCATTGAAAAGCTCACACACGCTACACGTGACAACGATCATATTGTCTTCTCTAAACCAAATAAGTGTTTGTTGCCATGACACATGTAGAATCTTTGACGTGTTTTGGCAGTAAACATCAAGCCCCACAGTGCATTGCGTTGGCTGACGCTAGTACAGCGACACACGAGAACTTTCCGGAAGGCGTTTTGTGTTGCGTCATTAGTGGACGCGCAACTCTGAGGTTAAACTGAGCAACAAACCGACTGGTGAGTTTTAATTGATTTTAATTTATTGTTTAGCTATAGAATTAAACTGGTCATGAATGTAAATGTAAATGAAATCATTTACATGTTATCAATCATCGGGAAACAAGACACTACACGCGAGATTGTCTATAACTTCAAAATCAAACATCCGAGATAAAGGAATACACATAAAAATCAACCTGAGGCCAGTGACGAGCTCGTGCTGTTATATCACGTTACGACATTGTCTTCGGTGTCTCTTCTGTACAAGGCCTAACGTGATATAACAGCACGAGCTCGTCACTGGCCTCAGGTTGATTTTTATGTGTATTCCTTTATCTCGGATGTTTGATTTTGAAGTTATAGACAATCTCGCGTGTAGTGTCTTGTTTTCCGATGATTGATAACATGTAAAGGGTTTTGTGTTTTGACTAAAACTCTCTGGTAGGAAGCAGTAAGTGACCGTGATGCTGGTGTCACGTCTGACATGTCTGAGGTCAGTTCCTCTGGTGGGATTGAGGTCTGTCCTCCGTCAGGGTCCTGGCGGTCTGATGAAACCTCAGCAACAGGTACGAGAGCTTCATCTTACATGTACTGACCGAGGTTACTTCTTCTGCTGCTGCTGCTGATGATGATAATGATGATGATGAAAGAGCTACATTAAGAATAGGGTTAGGCATCGTTTCATATTGATCGATTCCTAACCATTCTTAGTTTCAATTTCTAAGTAGTGAAAAAGCAATAAAAGTCAGGAAAGATCAAAAATATTTATATTGTGCCATTAGTTACAGCTGAACACACAAAAAAGTGTCCTGTGTGACCCTTCCTTTTGAAGTGAGGGTGAAGAGGGTCTTAGGTGTAGCATCATGTGTCGGTGTTCTGTTGAATTGTCTAACCCTGTCAGTTTACTACCGCAGGGCAAAACTTATATAATCTAAACCACATCGACAAAATAAACAGGTTAAGATGGTTTTTACCATCAGGGTTTGCGTGTGGTATTAAAAAGCATTAATAGTCATTAAATGGACTTTGATCAAATTAATGCCTAAATGGCATTAAAAAGCATTACATTTAAATTCTGAAGGCATTAAGATTAAAGGAAGTTTTTAAGAATAAAAAATATTACAATTTATATTGAATCAACTTTACTAGTGATTTGCTGTCGCAAAATTGTACATTTATGCGCTAAAAGGACAGAACCAGTTTGGTAAGTGCTTCAGGCAGTGCAAATTTTAGGAGAAGTGTCTGGAAGACGATGATTTTAAGACATGGTCGCGGCCCGTTCGTGGTCAACCAGGTGAAGGATTTTGCAGTTTTTGCAAAAAGAAATGTAAGCTAGCTACGATGGGTGTAAACGCTGTTAAATCACATATGCAATGTGATGAAGGTCACACAGTCGCAGCAATTTACTATGTCCAGTTACTCTAATTCGACTGATAAAGTATCCTCTGCTGCTACTAGTACTGCCACCATCACTACACATGATGATGATGATGATGATGATGATGATGATGCCTCTTCTGAAGGAAAATCAAACGACCTATCCGCAGCATTTGGTTCGAATGCGACGATGCAGGCAGAGTGTCTTAAATTCCCTTTTTTGCATTCTTTAATTTGCAGCCTTTAGGAGTTAAGAGGTTCAGAGTTTTTGCTTTACTGTTCAGATGGAATTTGTTATCTGATGTTTGTACTCTGGTAGTACAATTAACAGAAAGCTGGTTATGGCCTAACTTTTCACTTCTAGCATCCAACATGGTAGTGATTGGTACTTCGTTGAATCAGTATTGAAAGTGTAAATGTTACTGCAAATAAATGTTTAAGCTGCCATCGGAGTCATTTCTAATTCAGGCTAGTCATGGGCCCCTTTATGGCATTAACCATTTTAAAAATGGCATTAAAAAGCATTAAATTAAGTTTGGTGATATCGGCAGAAACCCTGACAATGCTGAATACCCTGTCAGAGAGTCCTTTCAGCTTAAAATAAACACATAAAATAAGTGTACAGCGTAAATACCCTGTCAGATGTCCCTACCAGCATCAAATAAATATGTAGAATTTATTAACAGCGCAACACCCTATCATATTGTACTACCAGTGTTAAATAAATATGTAGAATGATTTAACAAGGGAAATACACTATCAGACCCAGCTGTATAAAATAAACAGGTAAGATGATTTTATTGCACAAAAAAAGACGATACATTGATATGCGCATGGCTGCGGCGTTGTCTCCGCACTAGTGTGATCTGCAGCTAATGAAGAGCACTCGGAGTCGGCAGTGTGGGCACTCGGGATGCGCATCGCATCAAACACGCTGCATTCTTGTAAATCAATACGATGAACCAACCGCAGATACTTTGCCATATTGCTGGTGTCACCCGTCTTGCAACGTAATAGTTTGTCACAATAATCACACTTAGCTTTGTCTTTTTGTGATTTCACAAAATGCAGCCATACAGGGGGGGCAGGTCACAGATGGCTGTCAGGTTAGGTGACTCAGGTCTTTACAGGTCTTGACCATGCGGTCCGGAATTGTTAAGTGGAATCGAAATGTTTAAAAAAAATCTGATTCCTTTCTTATGGATCCGATTTTGATTCCCAACCGTAATTAAGACCTGCTTGAGTCCTTTAAATGAGACCTGCCATTGAATGTCACAATGACTTCCTGTGTTTTGTGTTGTCTGTGATCAGAGTTATTCCACAAAAGCTCGACTGGGCTTCCGCCGAAGCAAGACCTCCAAAGAACAGATTCAGGATGCAGCGTTTGAACCTGCGACACACACTGCCATGAAAAGTGAGTTCTGTCAACATTTTCTTCTATACACGTTGAGCCTAATTTACCAGTCGTCTGTATTTGTGTGCTAAACTGGTGTCTGCACAGAAATGGTTTCTGCTAATTCCAACATTCAAAACTTGAAACATAAATCCTATAAAACTTATTACCAATATATTGAGCAAGAGCTGTTGAAAAACATTTATGACACTCGATCTCGCTGCCATGTGGTCACGTGGTTCATGGAGAGCTTAAAAGTTCCAAACAGATCCGTGCTGTCAACATATTTGTAGGGCTGTCAGGAACACCACTTTTACAGCTTAGGTAGTAATCAACACCAAATATTCCAAGCTTCAGAGGACGGGGGCGGAACACATTCTTCTCTCTAATAAAGCCAGAATTCCCTGTGTCTGTCTGTTTGTATTTTATTTTGTGGAGATCCATTCATCCGTTCGACTTCACGCGTGGTTGGTGTGTTGCTGCAGACCCAAGGGAGTGCAGTGTCACATTTTGGTGCAATATGGACACGCGACACATTCAGAATTCATAAACTACAGGAACCCCGCGAGCCGGAAGCAGCACGCCTCGCTGACATTTCGAAACGTTCTGTTTTGTTTTTAATGGCAAATTATATTTCGTTTAGTTTCTGTATTGAGTTCATTTAGAAATTGTTTGGAGTATGTTTTGTATGTGGTTCAGGTGCTATCACAGTTTAATGGCCAACAGTGCCAGAGATGTGTTTTTAAACACATGGCGAGCATTAGTCTATTTAAATTCCTCATTCAGCTTCAGCTGTCACCGTGAGAAAAAAAGCTTTGAATACTAGCCTGTGTCCTTACCGGGTCCCAAACTGCTTCGAATATTAGATTTGTCGGACATCATGCAGCGCTGAGCAGACCAAACAGCACGAAGCATCTTTCATTAAGTGCTCTTGTGTTGTTTTGATTACATGAGCAGATCTTCACAAGGCACACATAAAGTTGAACACCTAACAAATCACAAATTAGCATTTTTATAGACGCCCCACTTACAGAATTCATGTATTTTTCAAACTTGATGTGCTGTTTTGAATCGCATATTTTCCAAACTGCCTTTGTCTTCAAATGATCAGTCTATAAATACATGTTTTGTGTTTATACAAATAAAAAAATTATAATAATTTAGAATTAAAATGTGTTATGGATGTAAAAAAAGTATATGTTTTTGAAAGATGACATACTTTCTATCTAAAGTGTAGTAAGATCTAAAGTGTCTAACCCCGTGTTTGCAGTTGACAATATGGGCAGAATCGTCCTGGCAGGAGGTGCCGCAGTCGGATTGGGAGCTTTGTGTTATTACGGCCTCGGAATGTCCAATGAGATGGGAGCAATAGAGAAAGCAGTGTAAGCTTTGCCCTCGATCATCATACATGTCTAAAAGCTCAGTTTGTCAGAAGTGTGTATAGATCTAAACTCCTCTTGTAACATTAGGGTGTGAAATCATGGAAAACAATGTCTTGCGTCTCATGAGTAACCCTTTGTGTACAGTCTTGTTTCTCTTCTCTTTTTATGACCCTCCAGTCTTAAACTGTTTATGTTTTGGTTATGGTGTTGACTGGTGCCACTCGATATTGGATTCAATTTATTGTCATTACACATATAACAAGTACAGTGTAACCCACTCCAGGCTTAGGGCTGAGTTTAATTCACTCACTTCAACCCTAACCCTAATAGCACAATAGGGTTAGAGTATTTTATAAGATTGATTTTGGAACAACCTTTTGTTGTTTTATTCCTAACCCTATCATTTAGATGTATTACATTATGACCTCATTTATAGCTGGTAGTTTTAAAATCTCGCTGTATCTCTTAAGTAAATGCATGTAGCTCATTTCTCTTTGATTCTGAAAACAATGAAACGTGACTATATGAATGTATTGTGTCAAAAACTTTTAATAATGTTTTTAACCGCAGGATCTGGCCACAGTACGTGAAGGACAGGATTCACTCCACATACATGTACTTTGTGGGCAGTGTGGGTCTGACCGGTCTCTCTGCTGTAGCCGTCAGTAGATCTCCAGCTCTCATGGGGCTCATGATGAGAGGTTCCTGGCTGGTACGTCACTCTTTACACTACATTTATTTATTTAAATGACAGTTTAATCTAAACTGTTGATATTTTGATATTAAAAATGTATATTTTGATTCCTTCAAGTAGGGTTTTACAAGTAAGACCTTACCAAATATGATTTTTTTTTAAAAATATGACTTCATAATTGTCTGCAGGCTATCGGTGCAACATTTGCAGCCATGATTGGTGCAGGAATGTTGGTGCGGTCGATCTCATACGAGCACAGTATGGTACCTAAGCACCTTGCCTGGGCACTTCATGCAGGTAAAGTGCTTTCACATTCCTGAAGCTGATGGTCAGAAACAATGTTGTACTTTAAGTCTCCACTTGAGGGCAGCGTGCTCCGTTTTTGAGTGTTTTTGTTCTAAAGCAGTGATAGTCAACTTGGTTCCTGGGGGCCAATATGTGGGACGGTTTGTCCTCCGCGTTTTCCCCCATTGTGCTTCTGAGCAGATCTCTTAACTCTAAAAATCATCTGAAAGATAATCTGTACCATCAATCGTTAGGTTACCTGGGATTGTCATGAGGGTGAATTAGGCCCGATTGTCTTTCAATGTGTTTTCAGACATGTGCTCACACTCATACAGTATGTGCGTGTAAACTTCTGTGTCTAGGTGTGATGGGAGCCGTAATTGCTCCGTTAACTCTGTTGGGCGGCCCGCTGATGATTCGAGCTGCCTGGTACACGGCAGGTATCGTGGGTGGTTTGTCGACTGTGGCCATGTGTGCGCCCAGTGACAAGTTTCTCAGCATGGGCGGCCCGCTCGCTGTGGGGTTAGGAGTGGTCTTTGCTTCTTCTCTGGGTAAGATGAATTTACAGTTCAGAACAGAGACTGTTTGGTGAATTTCATGTGATCAACCTACACTTTTTCTCCAAAGGTTCCATGTTTCTGCCGCCCACCTCAGCGTTCGGGGCCGGTCTGTACTCTGTGGCTATTTATGGAGGTCTGGTGCTCTTCAGCATGTTCCTGCTGTATGACACCCAGAAGGTCATTAAGCGAGCAGAGACGCACCCCCTTTATGGTGTTCAGAAGTATGACCCTATTAACGCGTAAGTGAAAATGTTGAAATTTTGTATCTTGTGCTGTGTGCTGAGATTTAAATGTAAATTCTGTCTTCTATAAAAGAAATATCTTTCTGACTGCGATGTGTCGTTTTGCTTTGCCTTTGATCTTACAGGTGTATGGGCATTTACATGGACACACTCAATATCTTCATACGGCTGGTGATGATTCTAGCCAATGGTGGAGGAAACAGGAGAAAGTAGCCGTCATGAGACGAGAGGCTGAGTGAATCTGTTTAAACACAGAAGAAACTTCTGATTAATCCCCTTTAGCTAAAATGCATCTCAAGCACATCAGACAGTCAAAGTTTAATGACAAAGAGTTTCTTTGTGACAGGTATCCAGAGCAAATGCAGATCATCCTTATTATATTTTCTAAAGTATAGTTGTTATTTATTTATTCCTGAGAAGCGTTTAGATCACAGGTTCATAAACTTGAAGCCATTAAAGTCTGTCTAGAGGATCTGTGTGTTATATGCGTGTAATGTTTCTGTTTAAAGCTTCAATAAACTTTTACACATCTAATTATAATTTTCCTTGTATTCATATAGTTAAAATGCATCAACGGTGGTTTTCAGTCGGACCCGAGGACTCTCTGCACGTTTTATGTTTCTCTTGCTGTCTGACTTTGTTTATTTCATAGAGCACTCATCTAATGAACTGCTGATCTGTAACAGATGTGTATGATAAATGTGGATTGGAAGACACTGCTGTAGACTCCTCAGTAATAAGTGTTTTATGAGTCACGAAAGTATGAAGACCATATAGGCTTCTGTCACGATGTTGTGTTGGTTCTGTTATAGATGTTTTATGCTGTATATTGTAGCCTCACCAGCAGCAGATGACAGTGAGATTAGCGAATAATCCTCGTGTCCTCCATGTGTGATTAATCCTGAAAACACATCTGCACCGCCTCAGATGCGTTTACTTCAGAACACAATTTAATATAGTAATCATCTGCCACCACAAAGACCCTAAATAACACTCTGTGTGAGAGCGCTTGAGCCCTCTTGTGATTCTCAAAGAAATCATGAAGAATAGCCCTTGAATCACTGGTGATGAATCTTATAGAGGAATGTCAAATGATTTTCACCTTTTACAACATATTGTTTAGACCAGGCCCCCCCAATAAAGACTATGTTCTTAAATAAAACCCTAAACATGATGAATTATCCAAAGCTCAAATATTAATTAAATGGGTTTGTGGTCTTATTCATCAAATGTTTAACTCAACACATTTTATGATAAATTTCTATACATTTCATAAAATGCAATAAAAGCTGTTGTCCTCCTGGATACATCTCCGGGCCCCACAGGGGGCTACGGCTCCCAGTTTGAGAACCACTGCACAGCCTGATCAAAGTGTTCAGGATTATTTGGAGAGGTGTGTGGGAGTAGGGTTGGAACAAAACTATGTGAGACACCAGACCTCCAGGACCGGATTAGACCACATTTAAAAACTATAAACTGTGATTACATAAAACTGTAAACTGTTGAGTTATATTGAGTTGTAATTATTTTGTTCTTTTTTGAATGTTGGTGTGTTCTACCTAGAGTGGACATCTGTTAATTTGATTCATTTATGATAAAGTCAAGCCTTTTTTATCCAAATGCACACAGATGTTTACAGCATTCATCTTCATTGCACACATAAAAATGCAGCGCTATAAGTATTGAGTGTGTGCTTTAGCAAAAACAATGCTTTTTATCTGATTTGATAATAAATAATTATTTGTGACAGTGACACCGAGCAGATAATAATAATAATACCTTTATTTAACCAGGAATAGACTCAATGAGATTAAAATCTCTTTACCAGGAGTGGGTTATAAGAAATGATTATAAGAGACTAAGTTTTGTTACTTCATCTCCTTTTGGAGAAGATTCCATTCTGAGGCGGCAGCATATTTAAAAGAGCTCAGTTCTGACAAAGAGCACACAGAGATTATAGTGTGACTGAGAATGTAACAAATGATTTCAAGGCAAAGTTCTCGGTACGAAACAATTAGGGTGATTTGTCAAACGACCCTCACTTACCTCATATATCAATAAGTGCCAATGCATCTTTCTGCGAATTCTCAGGTAAGGCCATGAAACTCATTCAAACTGTTCACAATGATGAGTAAAAATGTACAATCTGTTATAAAACTCAGAGCACCGTGGTACAAAGCATCCAGAGGAGAAAGAAGATAAAGATACACATCCCCATAGTCAAGAATCAGTAGAAATGTAGCGTACACTCGTTTTTTTCTCACCTAAAACATGATTTATTCCTGAAATAATCCCTAACTTCTCTTTTCATGTTTTACTCGGATACTTAATATGTCAACCAAAACATAATGTATTATCCCTGATGATACTCTGACACAGATGATGATGATGAGCAGATCAAGCCTCATATTGATCATTCATCATTCAACTCAATTTCTGTAGTGTTTTTACAGGACAGATGGTGATGTCATGTCATGTCATGTACAGTATATGATTCTCGTGACTCCTCTGCATGTAAAGGAAACATGACGCATCCCAAACCCAGACACCCAATGCACGTCATATTTACCCCTTAAAATAGACAAACGGCAGACGCTGAAGCAGATATAGAAGTTGGAGTTCATTTGTGGAAATAATAAAGATTCCACACATCTTTGAAATGACTACACAAACTTCAGTTATATTCCTCTGATCTTGGATGTTAGGTGTTTGTTTAATAAAAAATCTGTCTTGGGTATTTGAATGCAAGTGTCATTGTTGGTGATTGTGTGTTTGTGGGTCAGAGGTTCAGCTCTGTTGTTTCTCAGACGCAGTGGGTTGAGTCACAGGATTATTGACGCTGCTTCTGTCTTCAGCTTAGACTCGTTCAAAGACGTCGTGAGAAGAAGAGCAGCTGCATGCTCCTCCAATCTGACGCTTATTTTGCTTCAGGATGGGGAAAGAGCGGATTTTACTTTCTCTATTCTCTCTCTTCATTTCTATGGGTAAGTTAATGAGTTTTGAACTGGTTAGAGTTAGTCTTTTGTTTAATCAGATCTGTCGTTGTCTCAGTAATCCTTTGTAAAGTGTGTTCTGTGTGTAATTCAGCTCTTTGTCATTTCACACATTCTATTCGAGCTATCATATCAAACCATTACCATGTCCATTTCTGCCACTTTCTAAATGTACTGAATATTATTGCATTCATCCAAACTGTTCCATGTTATTGAATACCATTTTAAACTGTAATATTGAACCAGAAAAATCCCAATGAACTGGAAAATTGTTGATGATGTTTGAAGATGAGTTTAAGATTTCTGCATTTCAGGGAAATCTGATTTTGCACCATATTTTCATGATAACGGTGCTAACAGCTTCAGTGGAAACATGGCGTTATTCAGCGTCGCAGAAGACACATCTGTTGGTTAGTATTAAAATACTCTTCACTCGTGAATTAAAGTCTTCCTGAACCATGAAATAGTGTGTTTAAAAAGCCCATGTATCGTTTCAACATTTTCACAGATCACATCTGGCTTCTGATAGATGTTATTATAATGTTGTGGTGACTTTCTATTTGAGGAGCACAGTTTTGTGTTAATCATGCTTTTGGATTAGGGGATCAAGTGAATGACAAGTGGGGTTCATTGTGATCACACTTGTGCTACGTTTAAGGAATGAGACTACTGTCCACACACACATGATCAGTTGATGTCGTTGTGTTTCTTCCACAGGAACTTATCTGTACACACTTAATGGCTCTGATCCAGAAGGGGAACCTGTGACCTATGGCATGACCTTTGATAAGGGCTACAGAGAGTATTTCAGTGTCGAGCCCGGATCAGGTCATGTGACTCTCGTTGAAAGTCTGGACAGAGAGGTTTGGGTTTATTTTCTTATTTTGAAATAAAGTACTTTGTTCACAATCTCTGTTAAATAGTAATGGATTGCAGCTTAACATCTCATGTCAGGAAAGATTCCTGCTCATCTGTGTCAATAATTCATATTTTTTGGATTGTTTAGGATCAAGATGAGATCGTGATATTTGTAAGCATCACAGATGGCAGAAACAAGGTGACAAACTTTACACAACACAACAAGACTTCCTTTCATCTCCACTCTTCTGTAGGAGCACAAAATCACTACTGACAGAATTTCATGACAGAGCAAAAAAGATTTTAGTCTTTTTAATGTGGAAAGACATCCGGTGAACTGTGACATCCAAAACATTCAACCAACTTCTGACCAACAGTGAGAGTTTGGGGCAGGGCACAAGGCTAGTGTCACAGGGAGGACAGAAGCGTTATTATTTGTTTTGTTGTATTTTTGAAGGTGTTTGTGATTTTGCTGTGTTTCTTCTTTAAATTACTATGTATCGATCTAAACACGTATCTGTAATTTGTTTGGTCAAATGTAATTGTATGTCTGATTTCTTCAGGTTGTGGAAAGAGTGAGTGTGTTTGTCACAGATGCTAATGATGAAAAGCCAGAGTTTTTAAATCTACCGTTTATAGTGGACGTCTCTGAGGTAGGCATGATTCCCTGATTCATCATGAGCAGGATCTGGAGCTCTGATGATGAATGTTTTGACACCCTGTGTGTTTGTGTTAAAGGACACAGAGGCGGGCAGAAGCATCTACAGAGTTCAAGCGGTGGACAGAGACGGGGGGTCCGGAGGAAGTGTCACCTTCTTCTTACAGGTCAAATAAGACAATGTCCCTTCTGCTTCTGTATAACACCACGTGTGTTGATGACCGTAGAGGACAGGCACATGTTCACAAAGATCAAATGCACTCATGTACCATCAGCATCGTGTCATTCTACCGGATTAAATTCAATGACATTTGGGCTTAGGCTAGTCTTTGTGTGGGGCTGCATCACATTTGCTACTGTCAGACACAGTCATCTGAGGTTAGATGCTGAACGTTTCATGATCATTTCACTCGTATTGTCATTTGTAAATATAATACATTTTTTAATCATGCAGTTCATTGACTTATAATATTTGAAAATGAATGAAATATTTCGATTGCAGATGTATTGACCCTTCTCTCAAAATACCATTTGTCACAATCTGAGGATGGTTATGAGTGCCAAGAAAGAGCCTTAAACATTGTCATTCACTGCAGTCTATCAGGTTTATTGTACAGATGAGTTAGTAGAAGGGTTTGTATTGTAATGAGTCTTGTTTTGTGGTTTCTCTGCAGTCTGCACTTAACACTAAATTCACCATAGATGCTCACAGTGGAGTTCTACGCATTAAGTCCGGTGAATCGTTGGACTATGAGCTCTCCAGAACTCATTTTGTTACTGTGCTTGCAAAGGTGAGAACCCGACTCGACAGAATACAAACCTCTCTTTTTTCTGCGATAGTTTCTGAAGTGCGTATCAACAGAGTAAATGACTAAGCATTGAACTCTCTCTCTTAGGTGAAACACAAAAGCAGCTCATTTGATGAATATTCAAGTGTGGATGTAATATAATGGCAGTACATCTTAAATCACCATTACAATAGTTTCAGTTACAGACGTTATGTTGCCGGCTGATGATTTTCCAGACACAAACGCTGATATCTCACTTCAAAAGTTCCATGATTTTCAGCACATATAAGCTGTACGTTGTTTTCCAGGATGGTGGTGGTAATTATCTTGGGAACTACCTCGTTATGACCTCATCAGCGATTATAACCATCAATGTTCTGGACGCTCAAGATTCTCCTCCAGTATTTGTTGGTACACCATATTTTGGATTCGTCTATGAAGTCTCGGTTCCTGTGAGTTCCAGGATGTTTTCATGTTGGAATTATTAAAAAAATTAGAAATGGATATTGCAACAAATATCATCAAAATAAAAGCTATAAATGTGCACTTTTATGAGCATGCTGTTGTTTTGTCTGTTTCTCGACAGGGATCAGAAATATTCACTGTTTTCGCGAAAGACGGCGATCAGAACAACATTAATCCCATTCAGTATACCATCCTCAACGGTAGCAGCTTTGACAGCCAGACTCCTGATTCATGTTATCTGGTTAAATTGAGTTGAATACATAACTGATGTTTGGATCTTTCTGTCTGCGTCAGGCGGCGATGGACTCTTCAGTATCAACAGCACCAGCGGCTGCATTAGCTTGACCTCAGTACCTGGACAGCTGAGGAATGAGCTTTATGAAATTAATGTCAAGGTGGGCGAGATTTATCCCTCAACAGTAAAGAGTTATAAATTTGGAAGTCACGCCACTCCTGCATACTAAACGTTTTGTTACTTGTGAAGGCTTCCGAAGTCGGTCCTGACAACCAGTCACTGGACTACACTGTTACCACGGTCACTATTCGTGTGATGGATCTCAACAACCACCCACCGACCTTCTATGGCGAGTCCGGTCCGCAGAGCACGTTTGACCTGACCATGTATGAGCATCCACCTGAAGGAGAAATCCTGCGAGGTCTGAAGATCACAGTGAACGACTCGGATCAGGTCAGTGAATGCATGTAAGGTCATGGAAGTTTTGTTATAGCAGGACGCTTATACTGTTCTCCACATGAGCAGACAGAGGAAGATCTTCCCTAGACTTCAGAGTCAAAGAAATCTCACAATCAGAAATGGAGCTTTTGATTAATACTTGAGGTTAATGACAGGTTGTTTTAATTAACACATCTTTGTTTATTGTCTCAGGGAGCAAATGCTAAATTCCGACTGCTGCTGGTGGGACCTGCACGGGTTTTCCGTGTGGTTCCTCAGACGGTTCTAAATGAAGCTCAAGTCACCATCATAGTGGAAAATTGCACAGCCATCGACTACGAGAAATATCACTTGCTCACATTTAAGGTAACTCATATAAAGATGCTTTGTGTCAAAGCTGAACAATTCATTCCCAGATGTGTCTTTTATATCATCTTATATTTCTCAGCTGTTAGCTGTTGAGATCGACACTCCAGAGAGATTCAGTGCGACAGCAGATATTGTCATCAACCTTTTGGACACAAACGACAATATTCCAAAGTTTTCTTCTGAATTTTACATCGGCAGAATCCCTGAAAATTCTCCCGGAGGTTCCCTTGTTGTCGCAGTGACTGTAAGATGAACACAGATGAATGATTGTGTTTGTGTCTCACAGCAGCTCACAGTAATGTCTGATCTCTTTCAGGCCACAGACCCTGACTCTGGGCTCTGGGGGGAAGTGAAATATTCCATCTATGGTTCTGGTGCTGATCTGTGAGTAAAGCCCATATTGATGATTATAGTTCTGGGGACATTCATTCTGGCTCTTATGCAATAAATCATACATGACAAAGCCAATGAAAAGAAGATGGACAGGTTTAACTCAAACAGATGTATTATCCAAGTATAATTGGATGGTATCTGATTGACATGGCATGGAGAAGATGAAGAGGTCTGTGAGCACTACTAGCAGACAAACTCCAGTAAAGATGCTAGCTAATCTTCTAATTGGATTGGAGAGGTAAAAATAGCTCGTCCACACCCCGTCAGTGAGTCAGAGCCCAATTATCCCCTCATCTGACAGCTGGAGGTAGGAAACATACCGTCAATGCAAAACCTGTAAATTTATGCCGTGATTCTTCCCAAGTGCAGGAGGCAAATTATAATCTTGTGAAAGATCGCAGCTTTTTAACTGACTGTTAATTTTCACCTACAGCGAGTCACATTGACAAGAATAAAGCAACCCAATAAAATCCAGACTGGTTTACGAGTTATTACAAAGGCTTCAAACACACAGATTTATTTATTTTGATGATGTTATGGTTAAGATTATAATTCAACGGCGTTACTACAGTAGAGGATATCAGCCGATTGTCTGCGATGTTGCTAAACGTACAGTAACAATGATCAGGGAAAGATGATGTTGTTTATTGCCATTATTGTCTGATATTGACATAGACACCAAATTCTATTTATTTCAAATTCAATAAATGATGGAATAATCCTGATTTTACATGCGTTCTCATTGAAAGTCTGGTTGTGTGTCACAGGTTTCTCATTGATCACACCTCTGGTGTTATTTACACGCAGCCCTGGGCATCTTTAGATGCTGAAGTCAAGTCAAAATATAATTTCTACGTAAAAGCGGAAGATATCGAGGGCAAGTACAGCCTTGCTGAGGTGTTTGTGACCGTGCTGGACTTAAATGACAATCCCCCAGAGTTCAATGACAACTTTCTGGAGAAGACCATGACTATTGGAGAACCAGTGAAAATAGAGGTACTGGACCACAGCTGTAACACTAAGTACATAAACCCTATGTACTCTGTTTATGTGCATTCAACTGTACTGGTATTCCATGGACGTGTATCAGTCTGCTCTGCATTCATTCAGTGTCCTGAAACTCATGAATGAAGGAGAATATTTGGTTTATGTTTAGGCCGTAGATGAGGACGCAGAGGAACCCAATAATCTCATTGAATACTCCATTATGAAAGGTGATCCAGACAACATCTTCGACATCAACACATCCACAGGCGAGATCAAGCTGAAGCCATTCATCAAATCTATGGAGATTGTGCAGAACATCACTAAGCAGAAAGACTGCAGGTGGTCTGTGGTGGTCCAGGCGCGAGATCAAGGCTCCCCATCCTTCAGTACCACTGCTGTAGTGAAGATTGGCATCACAGAGTCGGTAGGACAAATCTCACCGTACATTGTATGATAAATCAAGCTCCACACATTTATTTTATAGCTCATGAAATACCCTCGTATTACACACAGATGTATTCTTTCAAGCACCCTGTATTGCCCATAGTGTACATGAATATAAAGGATACGATCTTTATCCATAACCATTTCATTAATGTTAATGTTTTACACTACTACCAGCACTTATGACATAAAGTACTGTATATTGAATGGTTATTCATTGTTTATACATAACTAACTGTGTGTGTGTTTTAGAATGGGCTCAAGGGACCCGTGGCAGCCTTTTTAATGCAGAGTCGAGACAATCCGATGAAAGTTGTTGGTGTAGCCGCTGCTGCCATTAGCATTATGGTATTGGTGACGATTATCATCTCTACGGTTATGTATTTACGCAACACAAAGTCTAACAGGATCACGCCAGCACGTCGCATCATACGTAGAAGAGCCAGAGAACATCATCAGTGGACCTTCAAACCACCGCTTGGACTCACAGAGAGCAAAGGGAACAACAACAGACCCAAGCCCCCCACCCCCAGAGCTCCGGTCTTACCTCCACCGCCCTCAGACCCCAATGAGCGGCAGTGGACCGTGCCCACTGTGTCTGGTGTCGTGTCATCCAGGAAGTCCAGTCGCAGCTGTAGACGGAGCACGGATCAACTAACACACCACGTTACAGAAGATGTGAGCTCGTCTCTGGTGTCTGAGCTCAAGAAGAAAATTGAGCAGAAAATCATCGAGTCCAATCAAAGTTATTACGGCTGAGAACACCTCACAGGATCTGTGTGTGCAGATGGATTGAACTTTTAATGTCACAAACAGTTGTGTTTCAGGCTTCAGCTGTTTTGAAACATGTTGTACAGTCATTTAAGATCTCTGTCTTGTATCTTTAAAACTGGAATTATGTCCTCTGAAAGAGTAACTAGCAGATTGTCAGCTTATAAAAGTAAGAAAATGTTTTATTAAATAATGTTTGTTATTTATTGTTATTGACACTTGTAAATCACCTCTTACATCGACTCAGGTGTTAAAGTTAAAGCTGCTTAGTCTTTGTCTTATTTTTAGCAGCGTAATGCCATCTTTAGGTGTAACCGACAAAAGAAAATGGCATTTATTTCCATTCCGTCTCAGCGATCTAAACTCTTAATATTCATTAAACTTGTATTTGTCGTCTAATGAGACATAAAGGTTCTGTAACAATAAACAACAAACATTTGTTTTCTGCTATCTGACGGTAAATGCATCCTGTTACTGTTTGCTTATATGAATATTTCTATTTCTTTAATGACAATCTTGCTTTTGATAAAAGTGTTTCTGCTGACTGTATGCCTTTCGCCTGATGTTTGGAGTTATTACTGTTGACCCTTTGATTATGTAAAGGTTATTTTTCACTGTTTCAATTTCATTTGTGTGTCCATTATTCATGAAGAGCAATACATGATCACCCACCTGCTCAATTGTTTTGACCAGTTTTTGTCATGTAATGTCAAGTGTATGCACTAAATGAAACTTAAGAAAACATTTTAATAGTGTTTTTTACACACACATTTTTATCTTTTAGATGCTTGTATTCAAAAGAGCAAGAGAAAAACACATGAAACGTATTTGACAAGATGAATGATGATATTAGCATTAATGTGGTAGTAAAGCATGACTGTACCGTGTTTAGTAGAAGGGTCTCTCACCTGCAACCAGTTTGTGTGAAATAAAAAGACAGCAGTGGAATTAACTGCTGTTCCAGACAGGACTTTAGTCTTTCAGTTGCTTCTTTATACACAAACAAGACAAACATAGTCTAATAATAAATGCCATATTCACCTTTGGAAATTATGAAATATATTAAACGGTCATTTAAAAAACATTTACAACAAACTGTTAGAAAAATAATATAGCGCTTGGTTCATAGAGTGCAATACAATAAATTGCGTGCATATGAAACACAAAATAGCATTGCTTTACTTGTACAGTATAAGAGACAAAACAGCCATCATCAACATCTAAACAAAATGTATGTTAACATCAACAGATGAGAGAGTGGAAGAAACCCAAACACTTTGAGTTTCAGAAAAACTACGACTGGAATCAAAGTGCATTTCCAACTCCATCACTCAACAAAGGCAGATGAAGCGTTCAGGAACAAAAGACCATATGAAAAAAACACCATTTTACAGGCCATAACACCAATATATTACACACACCTTTACAGTACTCGATAAGATGATAGATTATAAATACAGTTTCAGTGTTAATGTGGGGAAACCTCTGTACATCAAATGAAAGGAAGAATTAGAAACCACAAACAGCACAAATCTGTCTGGTAATGCAGACGATCTAGAAGTCCATATTCTCCTGGTGTTGACACCGCTTCCGTCGGGCCTTTAGAGAGAGATGGGTTTCACATACAGTAGACAGACGCCGCAAAATATAAAATATTGTCAAAGTATTGATGAATGAAAGAGTACCGAAAGAAGTTTTGTCCATGAGCTTGAACTCAAACGATTTGTACCCTGTCAGAGCAGAGAAAGGACAGCGATTTGTATTCATGTATCCAAACGCAAATTGAAAGTCTCCTTTAGCCCATGTCAAGAGTGCCCTACAGACACAAAATGCTGTCAGCAGAAGTATTCGTTGGGTTGACCCTCAGTCCTGGCCGTGGCCTCCGAATCCACACTGGACCGAGCAGACAGCAAGCGGTTGGATTCGTCCGGGTTGAGTCTGGCCAGGTACTCTCCCTCCAGTCCTTTAGCTTTGGTGCCCGGAGAAAGAGTTTCAAACGTCACATATGAATCTTGAATGTCTTTGGACTTTCTGCCCAGCAGCTTCTGAAGCCTCCTCTTCAGTGCCCCGCAGCACACGATGAGCGTCAAGGGAACCGCGATGACGCAAGCCACCGTGATCACCACCACATTTATGAGCTTCTGAGTACCGCTGGCACTGGCGGCTTCATCCGTGGAGAAAATCACACATTGCTCCTTCTTGGGAATGAGACCTTTCACGCACACACAAGCTATGTACTTGGTTTTAGGCACCAGCCCTTGGATGGTAGCGCGATTCTTTCCTGGCCCGACATTAATACGCCGCATGTCTCGCTCGCCAAACACGGCGTAGAGGACGCTGAACGATGTGGTGTTGGTGGCAGCAGGCGCTCGCCAGTTCAGTGATACGGCATGGTCCGTGTCACCAATCACTTTCACCGAGCGGACCACTCTGCGCTCGGGACCCTGCTGAAGAGAGGACGCGTTAGCTTCCAGGTTGCTCAGCACATCTTTCTCCACCTCAGCCGAACTGTTGTCGGGCACGGGGACGGCGGCGGGAGGCACGTCTGCAGCCTCATCAGAGATGCTGTAGCTCTCGATCTTGATGGCAGCTGTGGCTTTCGGTCCATTCAAGGGTTGGATGATGGGCACAGCTGCTGGTGTCGGGGCTGGCGGAACATATCTAGCGATGAGCTTCTCTTGATACGCCGCACGGCCGCTGCTCTTCTTGCTGTGGGGTTTCTTGGCAACTTCATCAATCTGCCACGTGTCAGAAATGACAAGCGAGATGATGGCATCTGCGCTCCCAACCAAGTTGGTGGCTTTGCAGACATATTTTCCAGAATCTCGGTATGAAACAGCAGGAACACTGAGAATGGACCAGATGATGCCCTCTTTCGAGATTTCCTGTTGAACTGTAAGACAACCCAACGCTGTAAGACACATCGGTCCAAACACATACAGTATGTTTGCTCTACATTGACAACATTTACACAGTGCCTTCAAGCTAACCATCTTTTAGCATTTGTGTTTCCTGGGATTTGAACACACAATCTTTTGAGGTGCTTACGCAAATCTCTACCACTGAGCCACAGGAACTCTCACTAGGATGAGCTGAGCTGAGAGGAATTTCTTACCAAACTTACCGCTGGCATTCATGGGTTTGCTGTCGGCCCTGGACCAGGACAGCTCTGGGATGGGCACTCCGATGGTCCCACAGCGCAGCAGGACATTGTTGCCAATAGAGCTCCGGACCCTGGCGACGGCGGTGTGGACACGGGGAGATTGACACTTGCGGAGCTCCGCGTCAGAGAAGAGAACTCCAGACAGGCCCTCTGGCTCGGCGCAGCGCAAACGCGTATCGATGAACGCCACTGAAGACGTGGGAAACTTCTGGAACTGAACCAAATCAAAGAGACGACAGTCACACCGCCAGGGGTTGTCATGGAGACCTGCGCAAAGAACAGATCATTCTGTAACTGCGTCAAGGCAAAGATCATTTGAAACGTTTTACATTTTGATTTATTAAAAGTGAAAACAAACTCTCACCTAAAATCGTTTTGGAATTCTCTGCGTCTTGAGGGGATTTTACAGAGAACCACGAAGAAAGAACTTCTGCCGGGATGGAGGCCAGATTGTTGCTGGAGAGATCCAGATACGTTAAGTTCTTTATGTAGAACGACGCCTCAGCTGGGATGCTGTTTATCTTGTTGTTGTGCAAATCCAGAAGCCGAAGGTTGGGTGTGTCCATCAGACATTCCCATGGAAAGGAAATGAGAAGATTGCCATCCATGCGTAACTCATCCAAAGCATAAAGTCCATGAAAGCTGCCCTCGCTGAGGGAGGAGAGAGAGTTGAAGGATATCCACAGGTACTCCAGGCTGTTGAGGTAGTGAAAGGTGTCAGCGGTGACCCGGCTGATGGCGGTTTTCTCGATGCGCAGTTTGGAGGTGTCTGAGGGAAAGTTCTTGGGGACGTCAGTGAGTTCTGGGTCATTGCATAGGACGCTCCTAAAAGAACATATCATTACATCACTATGATGTTTGATGATGTCAAAAAAACAGTCAAGTCAGAGTATGAGGAATATCAACATTCAAACATTACCGTCATTCTTATGCTTCTCACCATATCTATTACATGATGTTAGGAAAATCTTTCCTTTTATTTCTTTGCTTGTATTATTATGGTGTATTGTGTGTAGTCGAGGCGTCAAGCCTGATTCGGTGCCCATAAACATCAGGGAAGAATCAAATGCTCATGCTAGATAATCCAACAAACTTAAACAAGTGAAAGTCGGCCGTTTGTCTGTGTGAAACAATGACGGATGTGAATCTTACCTTGATTTGGAACCGTCGCTCAGTTTGTGGTAGAAGCAGCTACATTGAGGAGGACAGGTGCTACAGAGCAACGGCAGGCAACACATCAGCAATCCAGAGATGAAACACACACGAGTGGACATCTTCTATTCTAACTGAACTAATGCTGTTATCTGCAGCACATCTCTCACAAACACTGTCTCTGTCTGCCTCTGTTCTCAATCCCCAGATAAAAAGGATTAAAGGAGCAGATTAGAGGGAGGACTTGGTGTATTTTCATTTACACGATTATTCCTTCCTGGAAGCTCATAGGCGGTCTGCTTGCCTTTTGTATAAACACAGAATAGACTCTTCTTTCTTCATTGGAGAGTTAATTTTAGACCCGGATTGGGCAACAGGGTTAGAATGAATAGAATCTTATTGGTGAATGGGTTCGATTTACTTTTTAACAAATGTGTCGGGTCAACCTCACGCGAAAGGCAATGTGAATCAGACTTAGCTTGGCTTCGCATACTTTCCATTTAAAAAAACAAATTCAAGAGTACAAATGCTTTTATGGTAAGTGTAAAACTCAGTATTTCATTATATTAAAGTGAATAAATGGGTAAATGATATTCAGCATAATATGGACCGGTGAATTTTAATGCTTTGCTCCCATTTATATCAAATTTTTACTTTCCATTCCCTAACTCCCATTTATTCTGAAAATTAGATTACGATGAAGTTATTAATCAGTTAGGTATGTACATACATTATTTCCCTACAGCGTTAGGATGCAATGCCAAGAGTTAGTTTCCTAATGAACCTTTTTATTTAACAACTTTCGGGAATGACAGCAGGTTTACAAACATTTTACTCTCACACACATGCACGCACGCACGCGCTCTCCCAAACATGCGCACCTTTATGTATTTTTATATTTTCAAATAAGCATCATTGTTTATATATCAATTTAAACCGTGGGACCGCTGCGCGCGAGCACACACGCACACGCAAGCACACGCACGCACAAACACACACACACACGCACACGCACGCACGCACACACACGCACACACACGCACACACACACGCACACGCACACACACACGCACACGCACACACACACACACACGCACGCACACACACGCTAACACACACACGCACGCACACACACACACACACACACACACGCACACGCACGCACGCACACACACACACGCAAGCACACACACACGCCACCTGTTGAACTTGAACTCTGTGACGTAACCTCTTGAGTTTAACGCCTTGGATTCAATTTGTTTCCAAGATGATGTCGTGAAGTATTAAACTGCGCAGTTTGGACGCATTATTGATGCGATTGAGAAACTTCTTGGTATTACAACATTCCTGCGGGGATTTTAGAGGAGTATAATCTTCAACAACATCATCATATAAGTTGAAGTTTCAGTGCTGCAGTCTCACATTCACACAGATTGATAAATATATCCTTTAAAATGTCTCCGTACTCGTTACCGGAGGGATTCAGTGAGTTTGATATGTTCGCTTTCGGCTCCGCGCTGCTGGTCGGAGGTCAGTGATCTCTTTTCAATGAAGTTCATTTTTACGAAACTTTCCCTTTCTTAGAGTTGGTCAGATATATAACATTACTTTAGCATTCTTAGGACTTAAGGGTCCTTGTAACAGTGTTTTGTATGTGTAAGTGATTCTTACCGTTTTTCTTTCAGGTCTTCTTGGCTTCTTCCTGAACTTGATCTCAGTCGTGGCGTTCCTGAGGGTCCGAGAGATGAGAACACCCAGTAACTTCTTCATCTTCAATCTGGCTTTGGCTGATATGAGTCTCAACATTAATGGTCTGGTGGCTGCTTACGCCAGTTATCTGAGGTAAAGCATCATTTCAACATGTAACATACATTCATAGATCATATCCAGGAGTTAGAATCAGAAGAGCGTAAGTGAAAAACCTTCCATGAGCTCTTCCTACTTCCAAAAGGACACAAATGAAATCATCATTTCAATCTGGATGATGTAACATTTGTGCCAAAAAGTGCATGTGATATTATTTATTAAAAAAAAGAAGTTTTCTTCTGAACAAATGTAAAAAGTGCACTTGTGTCTAACATCTTTACTATAAAAGATTGAAATCAACACACAAAGTCAGATCCAACTGTGGTAATTTAGGCTCTTCTGTAAAGTTAATGATGAAATATCACTTTTAACCCTCTGTTTCTCACCCTTCAAGCCAAAAAAATACTTATTCTATGAACATTGATATATCTTTTTTCAATTAACCCTAACTTTGTGAAGATACTGGCCGTTTGGATCGGAGGGATGTCAGATGCACGGCTTTCAGGGGATGATCTCAATTCTAGCTGCTATCAGTTTTCTCGGTGCTGTTGCCTGGGACAGATACCATCAGTACTGTACGAGTGAGTCCACAGTCAAAGATCCACTCCATCTTACATCAATGATCTCTGCACACTACACACACGTCTCGCAACATCACACACAACTACACAAGTGTCACATTCAGTTGTGTGACTCGTCTTTCTAGAGATTTGACCTGATCATCTCTTCAGTTTCATGAGTTGCTCGGGTTGTTTTTCCAGAGCAGAAGATGTTCTGGAGCACATCCGTGACCATCAGCACCATCATCTGGATCCTGGCCGTGTTCTGGGCTGCTCTACCGCTGCCTATGATTGGCTGGGGAGTGTTTGACTTTGAGCCAATGAGAACATGCTGTACACTGGACTACAGTAAAGGAGACAGGTACTCACGTCACAGCAAAAGTGCTGAAATCTTTTAGTCTGATTGTATCTGGTAAGTCACACATGCAGCCTAATACTTAATTCAAGTTTGGTCATGTGACATTCACCATATAGCCCAACATCTCATTCCTTGTGACTTTAGGTCGAGGGATTCAGACGAAGGTCTCTCAGTTGTATTTGTTCTTTCCTCTTTCATCTGCAGGAGTTTCATCACCTACATGCTGACCATCACTGTGCTCTATTTAGCTTTTCCTGTTCTCATTCTTCAATCTTCCTACAGTGCCATCTATGCACATTTCAAAAAGATTCACCACTTTAAGGTACCGGCCCACTCTGGATGTTTCCCGCATTCAAAGTTTCAGAAGTTTGATATTCTGACGCAATATCATTTAGTGTGCGCTTGTGTCCATGTCTTCCAGACTCTTAATGGAATGGTTGTGTTTCCTCTAGTTTAATACAGGTGTACCTCTGAAGGTGCTTCTGTTGTGCTGGGGTCCTTATGTCCTGATGTGCATGTACGCCTGCTTTGAGAACGTGACTCTCATATCGCCCAAGCTCAGAATGGTGAGACCGCAACCAATCATCGATCAAACCCTGTTGCTTTGAATCTGTCAAAACCATCACCATCTCCAGTCCCCTGACTGTATGAACTCTGTTCTGTCGTGTTTTTCCATCAGCAGGTTGTGGAACTGTCAACTCATGTTACTATATGTGTTCTAGGTCCTTCCGGTCCTGGCAAAAACGGCTCCGATCTTTCACGCCGTGCTGTACTCGTACGGTAATGAGTTCTACAGAGGAGGAATTTGGCAGTTTCTCACAGGGCAGAAATCTGCAGACAAAAAGAAATAAAAAGGTTTCAGCAGTTTGTTTTGACACATTAAACCACATGATGTATTCTGATCAAACGTTTGCACACTCTTTCTGTAACTACAGTGCCTTTTGTGACTCCATATGTGCCATTTTATTGACGACTGTGACGTTAGTATTTGAAGGGTAATGTGACCGATGTGAGAATTTGTACAAATAAAGGCAAGACTTTCAAGACAATCCAATTCACTCACTATTTCTGTTATGTTATTATCATCCTCTATCTGTTGACTAATACATCTTTAAGGGTTTGTGTATGAATGTAAACTACTGAGATCAAATCTTGGCAGTGGTGAACAAAAGACCCTTTGACTGTTAATCCTCAGAAAAGACGCTGGGGCTGATGGGTTAGAATGAAATAGCACAGTGTTGTTTAAATACAATCAGATGTTTTCAATATGAACTCACTGCAGGGTTTATTCGCTCATGAGAATTATAAAAGCCGTTGGAGATGTTAAGAGTCCACAGTGAGGTCTAAAGGAGACTGTTCTCTACAATGCTTGAGGGTCTTTTTCTTTCATAAGAACAATCAGACCCTAACCCTTGACTATAAAAAATGGATAAATATTTGACGAAGAGAAAAAATACTCATTGTCTCCTAATTCTTTTTATAAAGGCCCTGTTGTTGTGTGGATTTGTAATCTTCAGTAATTCCTCGGCAGCAGGAACTGCTCTCAGATCAGCAGATTCAGGTTTAATAGGATCAGAGTTGCCCGTCTCAGACCCGGTGACCCTCCGCTCTGTGGTAAATGTCCAAAGGTCTAATCTCTGGCATTAATTCTGTTCTTCATGTGCTTGTTGGAAGTTTCTTCACTTTTTCAGATGAAACTTTTTCTAATTTTAAACATAAGATCCTGTTGTCCAGTTGAACAAACAAATGGTTGGCTTTGGAGTTTCTTTCAGATTGGGGGTCCCATGCGTTTAATGAAATCTTTAATCCAGCTTTTTAAATCAGTTTCATTTATAACATATCAAGAAGAGCATCACTGGTGGTCACAGCTGATTTCTATTTATGTTTTCTAAGGTGTCATTGACCTTGTGAGTGAGATTAACTTCTTAACTCTCTACTCTGAAGCGACATTTGAAATAAACATGCAGCACAAAGAATCCAGAGAAACCTCCACACCACGCTACAGCTCTAGATTTCTTCCCAATGCTCTTGAACAAAGCGTTTCTAACAAAACATTCCCAGTGTAAAATATAATCTACTAGCTGTTCATTATCATGTGCACAGATCCAGCAAAGAACAAAACTTATATTTACATTCATCCAGAGCGATTTACAAATAGCCTAAAGGAGCTTTTAGTTTTTGCCAATAAGATTCTGTTAATTCTAACCCTGTTTCCTAATCCCAGAATACTAATCTACGTTCATAAGGAGTTAGGGTTATTATTATTAATAAATGTGTACAAAAAATAAGAATAATATATACGTATGATGTTTAATTTTAGTAAGAATAAATAAAGTATGTAACATAAAAATCTGATTATATTTTTCAATTTATTTTAAAATAGAAGAAAAGGTAAACATATCGAAAATATAGAATACATGATATTTGATGTTATGTAGAAAAATGACAAGTAGCCTATACGGCAAATTTCAACATGAAATGAGATGGACAGGCATCAGAAATACCTTTGGGTTCAACAAAGACCTGTACGCTATTTAACATAGGCCTTGTACTTACTGAAAATGAAAACGTAGAAAAAAGTATACAGTCCATGATTCAGAGACTATAGGAGACATTCGAACAATAGAAGCGATTGCAACAGTTGTGGCTCTTAAAGGTCCAGTGTGTCATTTGTAAAAGATATTGAGAGAAATGCAATATAATTTACATAACTATGTGTTCAGATGTGTAGAAAAGACCTTACAGAATGAAGCACTATGTTTTTATTACTTTAGAATGAGCCATTATCCTCATACACTGCTGGTCCCCTTACAGGCCATTGGTCATGTTTTGTACGCATCTGTAGTGCTTGGAGAGGGAGGAGGGGGGTGAGCCATTGGTTGCAAGTCGCGACCTCAGCACTAGATGCCACTAGATTTCACTGACTGGTCCTTTAAATCAAAATGTTAAACAGGTACATGACTGAGTCCACCTACTATGTTGGAGTATCAATCACACACTCTGTCAGTTTAAATCTAGACTAAAGACACATCTTTTTAATCTTGCACACACTACACTACCATACTATAAATCCTGTGAGGGTTTAGGCAGCATTAGTAAGATCAACCGGAGCAAAGGAACACTTCCAATAACAACTGATTCTTGTTACATCAAAGAGTGCAGAACAGTTCTCTACTCTCAGCCGGTCTTGTCTCATTGTTCTGAGGTCACTGCAGCGAGCTGGATGCAGTTCATGCCCAGACCTGACAAGAGCTGGATAAAGAAGGACGTGGCGACTTGACACGTCTTCACTACAAAATTGCAGGTTCTATTAGATCATTAATGATAATCATAAATCTAAATATTGTTTGTTGTGTCTCAGTGTCGAGCTTGTGGAGAGGCTGCAGCTTTTGACAGAGGGGAACTTGTGTGGGGGTCAGTTGTGGTCTAGTGGTTAGAGAGTTGGACTCGTAGCCAGAAGGTCACTGGTTCAAACCTCAGTACCACCAGGAATTGACTGAAGTGCCCTTGAGCAAGACACCTTACCCCTGTTTGCTCTGCAGTGATAGCTGCCCACTGCACCCTACTTGTAAGTCGCTTTGGATAAAAGTGTCTGCCAAATGAATAAATGTAAATGTAAATGTAAATGAACTGGAACCCCCTGGTCAGGCCTGGTTTCTCTCTGAGGATTTATTTTTCTCCAATGCAGTTTTGGGTTCCTCGCCACTTTTTGTATACTGTTTTGTACTGTTTGCCTGGCCGGGGGGGGGGCTGCTTTAGTATTTTAAAGTTTTATTTAATTAACACTGCATAATGGAATTTAGAGTCCGTTTAATATTTGACCTGTGTTTCTCTCTTCTTATCTTGGGTGTGTGGTTCTCAGTGATGGCCGCTGTGTGTCTGTCTGCGTGTTCGTCTGAGTGTGCGTTTGTGTGCGTGTCTGAGTGTGTTGCTGCGTGTTGTGTGCGTTTGTCTTCTGTGTTTTCACCTTTTTTGTTTTTACTCGTATAACTTTAAATGTTTTGCTTCTAGATTAGAAATGAGTTTATTCCAGCGACTGCACATGTAGGGTGTTTTGGAGACAAGGCTAGATTGAGATGGTTTGTGTAAGAGAGACAGGGGTGCCACCAAGAGGCCACAACAGTAACAGCACCACTGCTCTGAATGTACCTGCAGATGGAGGCGAAAAAAAGGATGAAGTGACGTACTGATGAGGTCAAAAGTTCATTATTTAATCCAATAGCTGCAACTGGTATTTACATTTACATTTAGGCATTTGGCAGACGCTTTTATCCAAAGCGACTTACATTGCTTTATCCTATACATTTTACACACAGTAGGTATTTGCAATCCCCTGAGATCGAACCCACAACCTTGCGTTGTTAAAGCAATGCTCTTACCACTGAGCTACAGGAAAGCTGTGTGCATTTAAAAAAGAAGAAAACTAGCAAACAACAACAAATAAAATAAACTGTTCAAAGTTATCTGCAAACTTAGTTTGGCTATACCAGAAATTTGGCCCAAACACAGAGCAATAACTCCAAACCACTCACTCTACGAACCCCTTCACCACACTGAGGCGCCTTCTTAACACGGCTAAGCCCCTCCTACTTGGACCAAACCATTTGGTAATTAAAGATTATAAAGAAATCTAAAGAAGACAAAGTCAAAAATAGATCTAACAGTATCCATGAGATAAACAGCAAGAATAATGTAAAAATTGAAAACAACCCAACTCTATTAATTATTAATGTTGAACCACTTTAACAAAGAATCAAACAGAACTCCAATCTCCCCCTCACACATGACAACAATTAACTGTGTCTACTATTGGCGGGAAAAAGGCATTTCAAAATGGTGGCAATTACTGTGACCGGGTTTTGTCTGTTTGGTGAAGTAAAATCTTCCTGTACGTAAGTATGACAATTTATTATTATGTAAGTGGTTAATTGAAATCAATAAACATATAACATGATTACCGGTCTTGTTTGAATTCTTAACAATACATAAATCAAAAAAGAGAAATTAATAACTAAGTAAACACAAAAAGGGCTTGGTGAAGACAAGTACAACGCAAACAATACACAATCAGTGCCACACCTATATCTGCGTTAAAGGATGTTAAACTATGCGCAAAATAGATAGTGTGTTAGGATGTCTGCATGTATGCATTTTCTCAGTCCAGTGTCATATTAAGAGTCTTCTCCAAAATAAGAGTCTCTAGTCACAGATCCTCACTGTGACAGTTTGGTCACATGCAGTGGAAGAGACATGGGATTATCTGTAGAAGAATCCTGAGGATGGAGCTATCAGGCATGAGGAAAAGAGGAAGGCCAAGGAGGAGGGTTATGAATGTGGTGAAAGAAGACATGCAGATGGTTGGTTTGAAAGAGGCAGATGGAGAAGAAGCTTGAATGGAGACAGACGATCTGATGTGGTGACCCTTAATGGGAGCAGCGGAAAGAAAAAGAAGTACAGTAACATGTTGGATGAATCATAAAAGGGCCAATTACATTCTTTCCACTTTCTTGAGAATATGTGTGAATCAAACAACAGTGTGTAGGATCTTGAGTTAACACAATAACAATATGTTCAAATCAAAGAGTACAATGTTGGCTTTACTGAGTCAAAATATGAATGTCATATGACATGAGCTGGACTCTGTTGATCACAAACACACACTGATCTTTCACAACACACACACACATTAATGGACAAGAGACAGAAGATCACAGATTTGTTAGTGTGATAACCCTTGTCACCATGATGTCTGGTCGTTATGGTTACTAACCCATCTTTAGGTATCTGAATATTCAGAGTATCTAGCAGCTAAACTGCTGTGGACCAATGGAAAAAGCTTCACTCTTAAGTCTTTAGGATTTTCATGAATTCATTGAGGGTTTGATGGGCTGTGACTGGTTCAGTCCTATCATCATTTTCTGACAGACACTGACATCTAGAGACAAATGCTAGTAACGCACCAGGGTCCATATGTCTTCAGATAGTCCCTTACGAAAATAAACCAAGTGTTTTACCATAAATTAATGACATGAATCAAACAAAAAATGGATATTATTCTTAAACAGGGGTAACCACAAACAAAGCATGTTTTCCTACGATAATCACAGGTGACAATCATAGTATTTGTAGAAAAACATAAGACCACACACGTTGTTCAAAGACTCATGGGTAAAAACATGGTTAGGCTACTGAAAGAGTTCATGTTCAAAAAAATAACATATTATATTATTATTATTATTAAATAAACATACTTTTTACTTGGCATTTCAATTCATATAAATCAAACTGCTGTTGAGCTGTTTTGATTTAATGATACGCCCAAAAATAGCCTACAGCTAACTTACACAATAAAACATGAATTTAAAAAAGAAAAGCAAATAAACTATTGGAAAACCTTGGCAAATTATGGCCAGTTAAAAAAAGATCAATGGATTAAAGTTGTAATTACGTCGTTATTTTGATGTGAATTTGCTTGGAGTGGTGTGAACAAACATGCACATTATTAATAAAGCATGAGCTTTTAAAAAATGTCCTGGCTTGAGTTTTTTGATACCATATAATCACAGTTTTACTACATGAACAGTAAAAAATGCGGCAACATTTTACATTAAAGTACTCCTTTATGAGGCATTTATGATTGGGTTGATTTATGGTTATTAAGTCATTTACATATTCATTATGAAGCAGTTATAACTGCATGAATAAAAAGAGGATTCTAATGAAATATCTGACAAATTGTGAGCAGCTATTAGAAAGACAACATAACACCTTACAGTGTCCCGTCTGACATCATATATTGCAAACAACATCAAGATAATTATGAATCTGCTTTAGTCACATAAATACATTTATTAAGCTCTTATAGCATGTGAGGTAAAAATGTCGTTAGAATCCCTCTTTTTATTTATGAAGTTATAACTGCTTCATAATGCATTTGTAAATGACTTAATAATCATTATTGAACACATTTATAAATGGTTTATAAACGGTACCTTAATGTAAAGTGTTACTGAAAATGCTTATTATTCTTCTGTGTGCCAATTGTGGTCGTTAAATATCGCTGTCTTATAGGGGTGGCTTCACGTACAGGGTTTATAGACTAAAATAAATGTTAGAGCTGTCAAATCAGAAAACATCTTTCGCTGGCATAGTTTTGCTTAAAATGCAGCACACAGGTTATGTTTTTGTAGGGCATTTACTGTAAGTAAAAACAATAAAATGTCTTATTTAACTATGCCTAATCTCTGTCTGGAGAACCACGTGGAGCATCTTCTTCATAATGGTTTTCTATGGGAAACCCCTTAACTTGTGACTCTGCGTTCATATTTCAGGCTCATGTTTCTAGTTAGGGTTTGTAGTTATTAGTGAACTTGATCGTCACCAGGCCTACATGACTCCAAATATGTTAAAAAAATTACGACTCCCTTCCATCCATCCATCCATTTTCTTCCGCTTATCCGGGGCCGGGTCGCGGGGGCAGCAGTCTAAGCAGGGATGCCCAGACTTCCTCTCCCTAGACACTTCCTCCAGCTCTTCCAGGGGGACACCGAGGCGTTCCCAGGCCAGCCGGGAGACATAGTCCCTGCAGCGTGTCCTAGGTCTTCCCCGGGGTCTCCTCCCGGTGGGACATGCCCGGAACACCTTCCCGGAAGGCGTCCAGGGGGCATCCGGAAAAGATGCCCGAGCCACCTCAACTGGCCCCTCTCGATGTGGAGGAGCAGCGGATCTACTCTGAGCTCCTCCCGAGTGACCGAGCTTCTCACCCTATCTCTAAGGGATCGCCCAGCCACCCTGCGGAGAAAGCTCATTTCAGCCGCCTGTATCCGGGATCTTGTCCTGTCGGTCATGACCCACAGCTCATGACCATAGGTGAGAGTAGGAACGTAGATTGACCGGTAAATCGAGAGCTTCGCCTTGCGGCTCAGCTCCTTCTTCACCACGACAGACCGGTACAGCGGTCTGCAGAAGCTGCACCGATCCGTCTGTCAATCTCCCGTTCCATCCTTCCCTCACTCGTGAACAAGACCCCCAGATACTTAAACTCCTCCACTTGAGGCAGGAACTCTCCGCCTACCTGAAGTGAGCAAGCCACCCTTTTCCGACTGAGAACCATGGCCTCAGATTTGGAGGTGCTGATTCTCATCCCAGCCGCTTCACACTCGGCTGGAAACCGTCCCAGTGCATGCTGAAGGTCCTGGTCTGATGGGGCCAGTACGACGACATCATCCGCAAAGAGCAGAGATGAAATCGTGTGAGCCCTCCGGCGTCGGGTTAAAAATTATGAACAGAACCGGCGACAAAGGGCAGCCCTGCCAGAGTCCAACATGCACTGGAAACAAGTCTGACTTACTGCCGGCAATGCGAACCAAGCTCCTGCTCCGTGCGTAAAGGGGCTGGATAGCCCTTAGCAAAGGGTCCCGAATCCCATACTCCCGGAGCACCCTCCACAAGATGTCGCGAGGGACACAGTCGAATGCCTTCTCCAAATCCACAAAATACATGTGGATTGGTTGGGCAAACTCCCATGAACCCTCCAGCACCCTGGAGAGGGTATAGAGCTGGTCCAGTGTTCCACGACCGGGACTAAAACCACACTGTTCCTCCTGAATCCGAGGTTCTACCCCGAGGCAGAACCTCGAAAATTACGACTTGATTCTTGAAATATAGGCAAGCGAATTTTGTAACGTGGCTCTAGTCATATGTCGTATTGGAATCATATGCCTGCATAATTTCATAATAACATGCCCACTGAATTTGTTTGTTAACAGAATGACAGCCGTCCTAACACTCTCTAACTCTCTGTCACATAAACTGAATGAACATGAAAGCCTTGACTGAAATTTCAATGTTTTCACCCTTCAATAGTAAATACACTGGGAATTCAGAAAACGTAAAATCAGCACGAGTTGAGAAAAATGTTCACCACAATCTGCTAGGGAAAGCCTTGAGGGTCAATAATGCGGGAATTTTATCACGTCATCAACGTGTTGTTTGACGCGTAAACAACACGTATTCTACACGCAAACAACGCTTTTTTCTCGACGCGTTGTTGACAGGTCAAAATTTGGGCGTTTTTACCCAAATGGCCTTCCACAATCTGCAGCGCCGGAATAGGGGGGAAGTCCGAACCAAATCGCGTCTGTACAAAAGCCGCCACCAGATGACGCTGTGAGACCAGTAACAGGATTCACTTCAACCCTATTTTACAATCACACCTACACATTTGCCAAACGCATTCGTTCGAAGAGACTTACGGTACAACTAAGAGACCATTAAACGTTTCTGATCGATCAAGTTCTAAAATCATTTGAATGATAATTAAACGGCAACAAGAATCATTCTTTATTCATTTTGTTTGTGGTGAACAAGAGCAGTATATTTATATAGTGCTGATATACCTCCGCGTCTCTGATTGGTCACCGAGGGATCGGACTCAGTGCAAACCGACGCTCGCAGGGGAACACAGCTGAAAGGGGAAACGACGATTTTGAGAATCTTATGAAGTTTGTGCCGATCGTCAACATACTGTTTCTACTGGAATGGTCACTGTAAGAGACCATCAATGACAGACAGTGGCACGCGAAGGCGAATGTAAACTGAAAATGTTCGTCAGAAATTGGAAATGCAGAATGTGGTGAGAAGAAACGCGCACATCACTTTACACACAGAACGCGCGCGCGGCACCAAATCAACTGACAGAAGTTATCGGTGCGCCTGAAGGAATGAACGGCAGCGCAGAACTCTTGTCTTGAGGTAAACAGGTACATCTCATTGTTATGGAGCCTGACGGGTCTTCTGCTGGTTTGGCTAGAAAAGCCGCTCTAAAGTTTTCTGAAATGAGCGACAGAACGAAACAACTTGGCAGCGCGATGCACGAGCCCGAGCGGCAGAGACGCGTGATTCTGGTCATCGTGTGCGTCGCACTTTTTCTCGATAACATGCTTTACATGGTGATCGTTCCCATTATCCCCGATTATCTCGCAGAATTAGAAAGCAAGCAAACGGTGCTCGTCCACGGCAACTCTTCAACAACCCACGGGGCGAACAACAGGGAAAAATTAGATATGGAAATCGGAGTTTTATTCGCATCCAAAGCCATCCTGCAACTCCTGGTGAACCCCATATCTGGAACCTTCATTGACCGGGTCGGATACGATATACCGCTGTTGGTCGGACTCTTGGTGATGTTCGTGTCCACGTGTATTTTTGCGTTCGCTGACAACTACTGGACTCTGTTCGTCGCGCGCAGTCTGCAGGGTCTCGGCTCAGCGTTCGCCGACACGGCGGGAATCGCGATGATAGCGGACAAATACACCGAGGAGGCGGAGAGGAGTCGCGCACTCGGCCTCGCGCTCGCCTTCATCTCGTTCGGCAGTCTCGTGGCACCTCCGTTCGGCGGTGTTCTGTACGAATTCGCAGGTAAACGGGTCCCGTTCATAGTTCTCGCCTGTGTTTGCTTAGCAGACGGGATTTTGCTCTTGACTGTGATCAAACCTTTTTCTAACAGGACTCGCGAAAACATGCCGGTCGGGACGCCTATTTACCGGCTCATGATCGACCCGTACATCGCGGTGGTCGCGGGTGCCCTAACCGTCTGTAACATCCCTCTGGCTTTCCTCGAGCCCACGATCTCGAACTGGATGGAGAGCACGATGAACGCCAGTAAGTGGGAGATGGGGCTCGTCTGGTTGCCCGCTTTCCTCCCTCACGTGCTGGGAGTTTATCTCACTGTCCGACTGGCGGCAAAGTATCCGCACTTGCAGTGGTTCTATGGCGCTCTCGGTATGGTCATCATAGGAGCGAGTTCCTGCACCGTCGCGGCCTGCAAGAACTTTGTCCAGTTAATCTTTCCGCTGTGCGGCATCTGCTTCGGCATCGCCCTGGTGGACACGGCGCTTCTGCCCACTTTAGCCTTCTTGGTGGACGTGCGTCATGTGTCCGTGTATGGAAGCGTTTATGCGATCGCAGACATCTCATACTCTGTCGCTTACGCGTTGGGACCTGTGATAGCGGGAAAGATAGTACACAGCACGGGCTTTCTTCAGTTAAATCTCGGTATGGGTTTAGTCAACGTGCTTTACGCGCCGGCTTTGCTTTTGCTCCGGTACGTGTGTCAGGTGAAGCCGTCTGCCTCGGAAAGAAACGTGCTGTTGGAAGAAGGACCAAGCGGCCTTTATGACAGCATTAAATTGGAAGAGCGCAAACTCAAGCGGAAAGGTTTGTGCAGCACGACGATTAAATCCGCGTGTCCCGTGGACGAGAACGGACTCTTCGAGCGCTCCAAATCTTCTTCAGAGGAGGACTCGTCCGGACCCGAGTACACTTGACTTCACTGAGAACCATCTGATATTACACAATTCATTTAGTCATCGGAGATTCAGAGACAAACACGCAGACTCTGCTGTTATATTAACACCCATATGAAGTTTAATCTGCCGATCTTTTTCTCCTGTGATGTAGGTATAGAAGATCACATTTGACTGAGCGAAAGTGTCGCCTGTAGTGTGTAGAATATGTGTGTTGATAAAGTAGCGAACGTAGCTGCGTGATGTAAATGCGCAAAATCAAAATAAAACCACTGTACACATGGTCATATTTCCATATAATCTATTTTTTTCAATGTGGTAATTAATGTGTGTCATATTAAACCTCATTATATAATGTATTTAAATCTAACCCTTGTATTTTTTTTATTTAAACTATGTTTTCATATTTTCTGTTTGTTTGTTTTGTTATTTTACACTCCGACTCTAGGTCTGAAAACTTTTTTTAGCAGTTGAACGAGTTTCCAGAATGAAACGAAATATATCGAGGTGAGCCTGAACTATAATATACGATCACATTTTAGCCAATATACCTTTCTTTAAAAAGCATTTTGAGAATAACTCATCTGAAATAAATCAAAAGCTTCAACATTATCAGTGGAAATGATTACGAAATATATTTAATGATGAATAAAATGTTTCATAATCAGCATTTAAGGGTGTTTGCGAAGTGTAACAATTACACAAATAAGGTAAAGCTTTACATCATAATAAAAAAAGAAAGAGCAACAGCATCTTTGGTGTTGTTAATCATAATGGATGGGAGTGGTCACGCGGAGAAAGAGAGAGAGAGACACCTGAACACAAGAGACACAGCATGTCTTTCTCTGTCCAGTGATCACTGATGAACAGGTGAGTACAGTGATCTCTACTCATTCTTTTATACTCATGAAAACTCTTCACGTTTTGAATGAACTGCTCCTGTGGTTAATATTCTTGTCACTGTTTTGCATTTCAGTTATTTAGACCTTAAAACTCTTGCTGCTTTATGAATTGCAGAATCTATGACATTACTAACTGAGGTTTTGGGTTGTTTTTTAATAAACTGCTTTAAATGCAAAATTTAAATTTTTAACGTTCCGTTTAAATAAAATAATTACTGAATATATTTCTGCTTCTTCCTGCTCTCATTTAAATGTTGATTAAAGGTTTGTGTGCTTTGTACAGTTTGACAAATTGTGACCCTGCCTGTGAAAATCAGTCTGTAGTCTTATATCTGATTTTAATGTAACGAGAATCAAATACTTTAATTTCACTATGATTCAATGTTTAACATGGTCTTAGTCGTTCAATATTATTTCAATAAATAATTTATCAAGGTTCCTTTCATAGAATATTTTTATGTCGGGTGATTTTATTTTGAAAGATGTAAATCACAAAAAATTACTTTGCTTTTCACAGACAGGGTGGTCAACTATCTAACTGGATTACATTTAAATTAAGATTGCAACTTTTCACTCTAATTCCTAATTCTGATGATATGTTCAGGTTTAACTGTGAATATTGCAATATGTGTAATTTCAATGTATTGTTTCACAGCAGCGCAGCTGTCTTCACTACAAGACTCAAACGTGCCTGAAGAGAAACTCGACATGGATGTAAGAGCATTATCATTCTTTATGTTCTTTTTATTACTACTGTTGTTGTGATCATCATATTTCAATGAGACAAACCTGACCAAAGAGTTAGAGTTAGATGTTGAGTCTGATGAATGTAAGAGTGAGATGTTGAGTCTGATTAATTTAAGAGTTAGATGTTGAGTCTGATGAATGTAAGTGTGAGATGTTGTGTCTGATTAATGTAAGAGTAAGATGTCGAGTCTGATGAATGTAAGAGTAAGATGTCGAGTCTGATGAATGTAAGAGTGAGATGTCGAGTCTGATGAATGTAAGAGTGAGATGTCGAGTCTGATTAATGTAAGAGTGAGATGTTGAGTCTGATGAATGTAAGTGTGAGATGTTGTGTCTGATTAATGTAAGAGTGAGATGTTGTGTCTGATTAATGTAAGAGTGAGATGTCGAGTCTGATGAATGTAAGAGTGAGATGTCGAGTCTGATGAATGTAAGAGTGAGATGACGAGTCTGATGAATGTAAGAGTGAGATGTTGAGTCTGATGAATGTAAGAGTGAGATGTTGTGTCTGATTAATGTAAGAGTGAGATTTTGAGTCTGATGAATGTAAGAGTGAGATGTCGAGTCTGATGAATATAAGAGTGAGATGTCGAGTCTGATGAATGTAAGAGTGAGATGACAAGTCTGATGAATGTAGGAGTGAGATGTCGAGTCTGATGAATGTAAGAGTGAGATCTCGAGTCTGATGAATGTAAGAGTGAGATGTTGAGTCTGATTAATGTAAGAGTGAGATTTTGAGTCTGATGAATGTAAGAGTGAGATTTTGAGTCTGATCAATGTAGCAAGTCGAGTCTGATGAATGTAAGAGTGAGATGTCAAGTCTGATGAATGTAAGAGTGAGATGTTGAGTCTGATGAATGTAAGAGTGAGATGTCGAGTCTGATGAATGTAAGAGTGAGATGTCGAATCTGATGAATGTAAGAGTGAGATCTCGAGTCTGATGAATGTAAGAGTGAGATGTCGAGTCTGATGAAGTAAGAGTGAGATGACGAGTCTGATTAATGTAAGAGTGAGATGTTGAGTCTGATGAATGTAAGAGTGAGATGTTGAGTCTGATTAATTTAAGAGTGAGATGTTGAGTCTGATGAATGTAAGTGTGAGATGTTGTGTCTGATTAATGTAAGAGTGAGATGTTGTGTCTGATTAATGTAAGAGTGAAATGTCGAGTCTGATGAATGTAAGAGTGAGATGTCGAGTCTGACCAAAGAGTTAGAGTTACTCTTATATAAGAGTGAATATAAGAGTGAATCTCCGATGACTAAATGAATTGTGTAATATCAGATGGTTCTCAGTGAAGTCAAGTGTACTCGGGTCCGGACGAGTCCTCCTCTGAAGAAGATCTCACACTTACATTCATGAATGTAAGAGTGAGATGTTGTGTCTGATTAATGTAAGAGTGAGATTTTGAGTCTGATGAATGTAAGAGTGAGATGTCGAGTCTGATGAATATAAGAGTGAGATGTCGAGTCTGATGAATGTAAGAGTGAGATGACAAGTCTGATGAATGTAAGAGTGAGATGTCGAGTCTGATGAATATAAGAGTGAGATCTCGAGTCTGATTAATGTAAGAGTGAGATGTTGAGTCTGATTAATGTAAGAGCGAGATTTTGAGTCTGATTAATGTAAGAGTGAGATTTTGGGTCTGATCAATGTAAGAGTGAGATTTTGAGTCTGATGAATGTAAGAGTGAGATGTCGAGTCTGATGAATGTAGCAAGTCGAGTCTGATGAATGTAAGAGTGAGATGTCAAGTCTGATGAATGTAAGAGTGAGATGTCGAGTCTGATGAATGTAAGAGTGAGATGTCGAGTCTGATGAATGTAAGAGTGAGATGTTGAGTCTGATGAATGTAAGAGTGAGATGTTGAGTCTGATGAATGTAAGAGTGAGATGTCGAGTCTGATGAATGTAAGAGTGAGATGTTGAGTCTGATGAATGTAAGAGTGAGATGTTGAGTCTGATGAATGTAAGAGTGAGATGTCGAGTCTGATGAATGTAAGAGTGAGATGTTGAGTCTGATGAATGTAAGAGTGAGATGTCGAGTCTGATGAATATAAGAGTGAGATGTCGAGTCTGATGAATGTAGCAAGTCGAGTCTGATGAATGTAAGAGTGAGATGTCAAGTCTGATGAATGTAAGAGTGAGATGTTGAGTCTGATGAATGTAAGAGTGAGATGTCGAGTCTGATGAATGTAAGAGTGAGATGTCGAGTCTGATGAATGTAAGAGTGAGATCTCGAGTCTGATGAATGTAAGAGTGAGATGTCAAGTCTGATGAATGTAAGAGTGAGATGTCAAGTCTGATGAATGTAGGAGTGAGATCTTGAGTCTGATGAATGTAAGAGTGAGATGTCGAGTCCGATGAATGTAAGAGTGAGATGTCAAGTCTGATGAAAAGGTCTCGTCCAAGGTCGTGAAAGCAGAAGGGAGCAACGGGGTCAAGTATTCTCTGGAAAAACTAATCTGAGTATTTTAAGACATACTGAACTACATTGACACAGAATTAGCATTTTGATCATGAAAAAATAAATTTGGTTTTGATATTTTCCCTCTAGTTGTCTTAAAGCTATTCATATCAATTATTTATGAGCTCTCTGGGAAAAACACAAAACTTCAGTGAGATGTTTTACAGTTACTCACGGATGAATGTAGCTTCACCTGAGGGCAGATAAGAGCCGGACAAAATCACCAAGAATACGAAGCACTAAAAGAAAAGAAAAACAAATCAGTGTTTGGGCAAGCAGAGAGAAAATCCAGTCAGGACAATACAATCCATTCATTCTTGAATGTGTCAAGTAAAATTCTGTCTTTTATGTGTCCATTTCATCCTCTTCACTAGATGCTACCAAAAGTCCCTGTTCCAGACCTGCAGCACACGCTGAACATGTACCTGAGATCTGTGAAACATCTTGTTTCTAAAACACAGTTCTGTAAAACCAAAGCCTTGGTGGAGACGTTCGGCAAACCCGGAGGTCTTGGGGAAAGACTTCAAAAACAATTGCTTGAAAGAAGAGATGCCACAGAGAATTGGGTACAAACACATACCAGTTAAGACAATGTCATCAATGTCACCTCAGTTGAAATGCTGATTCATGAACATTCAGAACTGTCAGAATAAACAAGATTAAGACTGATGAATAAATGTGAATCTCTGACTATTAGTCATTGAGGCAGGAGACATCCGTGCATTAAACATGACAGGTGTTTTTGATAAATCAACAAATAATTTGTGTTCTTCTCTCTTTCTCTCCGTTCAAAAGACAATTGAATTTCACATCTCATGCGAGTTGAATTACAGATGAAGAGTTTTATTTCGCCCTTTGTCTTAGGTGTATGAATACTGGCTGGACGACATGTATCTGAGAAACAGACTTGCTCTGCCGGTCAACTCCAGTCCTGCACTGATTTTCCCTAAACAACCCTTCAGAGACTTCAAAGACTCTATCATGTGAGCAAACCAGAGCGTCGAAACAAGACGAAGCAGGAGAAGAAAATGATCATTGACTTGTTTCTTTGTGAAAAGCGTGATATGCGTGTGTTATGTTCATGCAGGTTTGCAGCACGTCTCATTCTAAGTGTTTCTGAATACAAGCTGATGGTGGACAGGTGAACGTCTGTATTTACATCAACTGATTACCTTCATCAGTTAAACACTCTTATAAGATTTGTGTGCTTGTGTGTGTCTTGTAGAGATGATCTGCCGGTGGACGTAGCTCACGGCCGTCAGTCTGACACTCGGTTGTGTATGAAGCAGTATCAGCGACTCTTCACCTCGTACAGACACGCTGGACTCCACAAAGACACATTAATCACAACCAACAGCACATCTGATGCTCAACATGTTATTGTGGCTTGTAAAAATCAGGTGTGTGTGTGTGTGCGTGCATGCGTTTGTTTGTGTGTGTGTGGTGATATTGAGTATGAAATAAAAGATCAGAACGTCTGCGGTCACCTTCATCTCAATCAGCATGAAAACTGTGTCTCCAGAGGCTCTCAAAATAACAGCCGATCCTTTGGGGGTCATTGACAGACGCAGTCCAATCTCTGTCTCATGCTGGGCTGGAGTTGAGCCTCTTTTACCTGGAAATGATTGAGGAAGCGTCTGTAATGAGGTCCAGTCTGATAACTCAATAACCCAATCAGAGACCAGAAGCCGCTGGGCTCCACTGACATCAGAACACTTTGTCTTTGTCTCGCTGATAATACCGCTGTGATCATTCTGACTTGACAAACAAGTAAATCCTGTGAAGTAAAAAACAACACACGCCACTAAATGCTGAACATCGGCTCATTTATTGCTAATAACAGCACAATTCTTCCACTTGTGTCTCTCTGTAAATGTCCATCTTCACTGCCGTGACAGTTCTTTGTGCTGAATGTGACGGGAGGTTCCAGTCAGATGAATGCCACAGATGTTCAGGAACAGCTGCTGTGGATCTATGAGCAGACGCAGAATTCTGAGCAGAAGCAGCCGGCCGTGGGACTTCTGACCTCCGATGGCCGCACCGAGTGGAGCAAAGCAAGAGAGAAACTTCTGAAAGGTGACATCATCACGCAGTGAACTAGAGCATCTGATCAAGAGATAAATACACCAGCAAGTCAAATGAAAGTGTTTTCACATTTCCACAATCATTATGAACAATAAATAAATAAATGATGTTCAGGAGGTCAGCAATGTAGGTTTTAGTGCAATCCTGTTTTCTATGAAGAAATGTTCATACGCAGCCAACAGATTTCACGCATGTCTAACAGATCCCATAAACAGAGAGTCTTTGGAGCTGATGGAGAGCTGCATGTGCATCATCTGTCTGGATGAACCCATGGGATTTCAACCCAGCGAGACTGACAGAGCTTTGATGATGCTGCATGGGGTTGGTCCTAATAAAAACGGGGCAAACCGCTGGTACGACAAACCTCTGCAGGTAAACAAACCCAGCACATCATCAGAGCCTAAAGGTGATGTGTGTGTGTCAATTACTCTTTTATCGTGCTGAAACGTTCCACCTGACGTGTGTTGTGTCTTTGATTCCCACTGAACACACAACTTATTGTTCACAGTGTAAAGCTCAAGTCTGCTAAATGTGTCAATCTGATGTATTCTATCAACGGTCCGATCTTCAGAAGATCTTTTTGTGAACTAAGTGACTACATCAGTTGTTGATGTTGTTTTTCAGTTTGTGATGGGTGCAGATGGTGTGTGTGGGGTTATTCCTGAGCATTCACCATCTGAGGGCATCGTCGTCGTCAAATGTGCCGAACATGTCCTGAAACACATGTGTGTAAAATCAGATGAACATATCAAACATGAACAGGAGTTGAGACGGATGTGTTGTGATCATTCCATGTGAAGGGACCAGTCTCTCTCTCTGCTGCAGGCGGAGCGGCTCCAGTAAAGCAAGCCCAGGGTTGAAAAGCTCTGAACGACCTCGTCCGTGTAGATTAGTGTGGAGATGTTCAGCTGACGTTCAGGAGATGTTGGATTCAGCAGCAGATCACCTGCAGAGGTGAAACACACAAACTTTGGGTCACTGTACACACACACACAGACTGTAGTCACAGCATAACACAATAATTCAGACCCGGCGGCTGAACTGAGAAACACTTTATTCTCATCTTCTTCTACTCCTCTTCTATCTCCTTCTCTCAAATGACATAACTGGGGCTTCCTCTAGTGGTTTACCATAGAACTCCATAAACAAACACACGCACACACCAGCTTCCTCTCTTATTTTTATGATGATTTCATTCCCAACACATCAAGACTTCTCTTCTAGAGTTTAGTTGAATTTTTGACTGTATATTAGCTCAGCAAAACAACTGATGTAAGTGATTCACATTTGAGTTTGTTCTCTCTTAACTCCCTTTGCAGACTCGTGAGGAATCTAGACATGATCATTTTCACATTTCAACTTTATGGGAAGGAGTTGATCAAAGAGCAGAAGATGAGTCCTGATGCCTACATACAGGTGGCTCTTCAGCTTGCCATTTACAGGTGTAGTTTCCCACAGAGACCAGAACTTCTGCAAACTTCAGCTCTTCTCTGGACACTATCAACATCTACAGGATTCTTTGTGTTTTTCTTCAGATGTTACAGAAGGCCCGTTGCCACCTACGAGAGCGCATCACTGCGGCGTTTCCATGAGGGTCGTGTGGATAATATCCGCTCGGCCACTTCAGAGGCTCTGGAGTTTGTGAAAGCTATGACAGATGACGCAACATCCATCCAGGTTTCATCTTGTTTCTCTTGCATGAGATGAGCGCAAACTCAACATCTGCATCAGTTCACTGCCACACTTTATCGTGTTCACATTTAGGATACAGAGAAAATGAAGAAACTGCGAACTGCTGTGGATGCTCAGACAGAAATCACAGCTCTGGTGAGACAGACGCCAGACTTCCCTCCCATCCTGCTTTCGTCCGTTCACTGAGCGTTTCTTTCATTCGTCTGCAGGTCATCGCAGGAATGGGGATAGACAATCACTTACTGGGACTGCGTGAAGCGGCCGAGATGATGAAAATAGAGACACCAGACATTTTCACTGATGAAACGTATGGGATCAGTAATAACTTCATCCTTTCCACCAGTCAGGTAACAGCAGCCTGTTAGAAACGATCCTAAATGTCGATCTCACAGGGTTCATCTGATGATGCTTCTGTCACATAAATAAACCTGAAACAGAGGAACACTTCACAATACAGTTCTAGATGTTGTATCAGCATTTATGCATCTTTCTTCATGTAAATGTCCATTCAATCATTCACGTTAGACCATGGTGCATTCATTCATGTTAACAGATAAAACTTTTGGTTTGAAACATGTTTTAGCCAATACTGACATTAACACAAAGTAAGAAGTTGTGTTCATGTTAGTTTTTTATAGTAAAGTGAATGAAGTGAAGTGTTCCGTTAATCTCTTGTATGCTGTTTGGCCTTCAGGTTCCCACTACAATGGAGATGTTTTGTTGTTACGGTCCGGTGATTCCTGACGGTTATGCCACGTGTTATAACCCACAGTCTGATCACATCGTGTTCTGTGTGTCGAGCTTCAGAGCCAGTCCATCGACCTGTTCAGGTGCGTTTGTGAAGGCGCTGGATCAAGCCTTACAGGACATGAGGGATGTAGTGTGTACTAAACCTCCTGAAAAACAACAACATCACAGAAACATGTAATATCTCAACACAAACACGCTGTTTAACATATGCAACATACTCTGAATATCTAGATTGTGAATGTCATGGTTGAAGTGTAATACAATAATCAGAGCTGAAGGAGTTAAACATATCTACACAATGAAAATAATGTTATGTTAAAGTGATGTTATCTCCATTTTGAATGTGTGTGTTTTTGTGTGTGTGTTTTAAACATTTATTGAATATGCTTAAATGTGAAAAGAAATCAAGCTATTTTATTCAATTATTTATTTGTGCACATAAAGTGCAGTATTTACGTGAAACGCTCAGAGGTAGATTGTGTGATTATGACATTTGCACAAGAATTCATCATCAATATGAAATTGTGAAAACCTGTAACTGTTTAATTGTGGTCTTGTTTGATGTTTCAAATGTTGTTGATGGTATGTCTCTATTGTCATCGTGACTGACTTTGTCATGCTAAAAATGGGTTTATAAAAGGGTCAGTCCTGGTGCTTGATTCTGATTGGTTGAGCAGAGTTCTAAGCCGTTCTAAAATACCTCGAAATATAACAGCTGACCTCATTACAGCCTAAATATCATTTCATTTACGCAAATGGAATAACTGTTTTATAAAAGCAATAATCCCCATGAAGCGCCGGGTTACAAGTGCATTTGAATGACTCTGCTTCACGACGTGCCACACAACGCCAATAGCAGTTATAAAATCCTCTGTGAACTACTGCTTCACGAGGATTATTGCTTAATGTATATTAGCAAATGGATATATCGATGTGGTACAATGAATATCTTGTCATAACAAAAGTCTGTGTTGTAACTGTCACTTGTAGGATGGTAAGATAAATGGGATTCTGTCACATCTCTGTAGACGATGTTTTCTTGCTGTCCACACCAGTGCCATGTGTTCTGTTCACATACAGTCTTTACACACAACAGACATCACGTATCCAGATTCAATCTTGTTCTCCAAGATACTAACCTCTGGCACTACTTCAGTTTATTGGTGATCACCACATTATGATGCTTATGGTTATAACCTTTACTGTCGACTCTTTATATTGTCCATCATACTATATAAGCATTCTTCTGCTTAACCATTTATCTTCTATGAGTTTATAACTAGATATTTGCATGAGGATGAGAATGTCTCATTAAATGTGTTTTAGTCCCTGATGAGGAACATAATGATCAAGGTTAGGCTAGGTTAGGTTTAGTTTATTCATTTATAAAGCACATTTATAAACAATGGAAGTTGTAACCAAAGTGCTGTACAGTGATATCTAAACAAAGAATACAGATCTGTTTTTAGGAAAGATTTAAAAAATGAAACAGAAGAGGAAGATGTAATATTGAGAGGAAGACTTTTCGTAAGTCTGAGAGCAGCCACAGAGAAAGCCCATCACCTTTCCTTTTGTAACATGAACGAGGAATAAAAAGAAGAACATAGAACAAGAAGATGACTGATATACTGAAGGCCAGGCCCATGTAAAGCTTTATAAACAAAAAGCAGGATTTCCTCCTCAGTCGAACACACCTCACATATGATACGAGATGAAATAAATGTACAGATCTATCATGTATAATATCATCTCGTGTTCAGTTTACATTGAGAAGGAATTAAAAATCACTCGCACACCTTCATCTCTCAGAGCCGGTGCAAACATGAAGTGTGTCGACATCAATGATTCTCATAATCACCTGCAGACAGAAACTTCTAGACCATTACACACACACACACACACACACTACAGAACAGTTCATATGTATCAGACAATACCAAATGCTACAGGCAACATGTCAATGTCACAGTGGTGGGTCACAGGTGAAATTGTGTCAAACATGAGAGGGCTCTCAAAACTTATTTACTCATCTACACACTTGTCAGACGCTTTTATCTAAAGCAACTTACACTGCATCACATCTATAGATTTTCTCTTGCGTTCTAATGTGGCACGTGAATGGATATTAAAATTGAAGAACATTGAAGAATTGATTCTTCATCTTCCTCATCTCCTCTGGATATCTGGTGAAGAGAAAGTTTGTTTCCAGAAGTTGTGGAACTGTGAATTCAGTGTGTGTGCAGAATAAACATCAGACGCTCGGTAAACAGTCACCATAACAAACCTTCACAGTCTTTCTCCAATTAAACAATGAAATAAACAGCAAACATAAAGCGCTCCTGGTCTGCCGATTTAAAGATAAGGCTATTCATGGATTATTAATATTCAGCTTCTGACATTTTGAGAAGAAAGCGTTAGCAAAGGTAACCACATTTTCTCTGTCCTCTAAATTCTCATTGTTAAACCTTTCAATGAAAGAGAAGAGCAGGAGAAGGTTTTATTAGAAAGTGCTTCTCATAATGACCACACTGGCATTTCTGAGGAAGATGTCGGTCGCCGTCGTCCTCCAACATGAGTTTAATTGGCCGAGGAAGAGAGACGCTTCAGCTTATGGGACTGATAACATGACAAGTCAAAGAAGGGTTCTCCTCTAATGAAGGTCTGGACTCCAGCACAACTGTTTATTCCTTACTTTAAGAAAATCTCCACCCAAGAGAGATTCAAAAGAAGTGACGTGTGACCAAGAACATCTCAATGTCACTATAGAACATCTATACACATCACATGAAGTGTCAGTTCAACATGAGACCACCAGCTTTGCAATATCACCAGAAACCACATCCACATTTCATCATTCTGATTGTACGGGGCGTAATAACCATATCAGATAATATTTCATGTTTACATGTGACTCTGATGTCAACAGTCAACTTTTTCAGTTTAATTGTGCGATATTACCTCTGAAACCTTCAGCCGAGACCCCACAAGCCAACAAAACACTAAACAATAAACTGGAACCTTTAAAAAATGTCTTTGTTTCGCTGAACACAAAAGAAGATATTTGTCAGTAACCGAGAAATCTATTTTCCCTAATATGTCAGTCAATGGGGGATGTTTGGTTACTGACATTCTAACAAATATATTCATTTTGTGCTTAGCTGAACAAAGACATTTATACAGGTTCAGGGTGAGTAAATGATGAGAGAATTTTCATTTTTGGGTGAAGTGTTCCTTTAACTCAACACAATGATATAAAGTATGTGTTTGCTCAGATGAACTGATCTGTGTGATCACACGAGACAGTAATGACAGTACAATATTAAATCTCTTTAAGACTGAAGTTAAAGGTCAGATTCTGTGTTTTCATTCTGCTGTCCTGCTCCTGTCTGTGAGCGAGCGAGAACACACCATCATTATATTCTCACACACACAATCAAGAGAACTGTACACATTCATACACACACCGCATGAACACCGGACGTAGGAGAGGAATATCTGACGGGTTTAGGATCAATAAGCAATTAAGGTTGATTAAGTGACGGTTTCACTGTGATTTATGACATCAGTCAGCAGCACAAACAGAAGCTCTGGACTCAAGAGGTCGAGACGTTTGAAAGGACTGTTTGGTAAAAATAAGCAGAGACGCATCGTGTCACATTCTGAATGATCAAACGTCATCATCACTTCTGCATATGAACAGCATGACATGAAGGATTCAGATCTCAGGCCGTCTGTATGAACCTGAAGAGAAAACATCTTCACAAGAGATGTGAGGACCCATTCAGGATTAGATTCTGTAACACTGAAGGAAAATCTAATCACATTCACACAAACGTGGCCCTGATCCTGAAAAAATTCTGAACCTGTGGCGAGGTTCCTACTATTATGGGATGGACAGATCTGAGCGCTCCTCAACAGTCTTAGTGTCACTGTGCTTTGGCAGATCTGTAATGAGACGCCGGAGGGTCCTCTCATGGAGCTGCACCGTGAGGCCCTCGGCTGACTTGTTTCTCTCTCACACAGTGACAGCTTGTTCAGGAGGGGCACATTACCCATAAGGCCGTCTCACTCCTCAGAAAGTCTTTTAATTGTTTTCATGCTGTGTTTTAGATGTCATGTACACAAACATCCACAGTATTACAGTACTTTATATTTGTTTTACTTGTTAAGAAAATAAGCTTACACTTTACTTTAAGGATGTATTTGTTGACATGTTCTAGATGCATTAGATAACTTGGGCAATATTAAATTCCCCTGAAGCAGTGGGTTACAGTGCATTTGATAACAGCTAAGGGTGTTGTGGTACGACGCGAAGCAGAGTCTTTAAAACCCTGTGGCTATAAGATTATAAGAAGTTATAAGATGCACTGTAACCCACTGCTTCACACGGCTTATTGCTTTTATAAAAAAGTAACTCCATTATGCTTAGCAAGGTTTCATAAAATAAAGTAAATAAAATGATATTTAGGTTGTGTGCTGCAGTCAGCCGTTATATATCTGGGTATTTTATAACAGCTTAGAACTAATGAGAATCAAGGACCAGAACTGACCCTTTTATAAAATGGAATATAATCAGGTGTATTCATCCTCATTAATGTATGGCAATCAATATGAATTCAAATGAATAAACGCTGTAGATAAATGCATGTCTGTATTGTTTCATGGGGATTCAAGTCAAGTTAGAGGAACAATTCTCAATGGAGTGAATGTGCATGTGTTTGTGGTGCGGGAGGAACCTCGCTGACACGGGAGAACACACAAACTCCTCAGAGAAACACTTCACATCATAAGCAAGAGCTTCAACCAACGACCTTCACAGACTGAGGAGTCTGACCACAGAGACGCACTGCCGCCCCATAGATCCTGTAGAAGTATTCATCTGTGTTAGTTCATGTCAGCTGATGCGTTCACTGTTAAATAAAACATTGGCGACACTTTAATTTACATTTCCTATAAACTGACTGTAAGACAGCACAAGTAAACAGTGTTAGTTTAGTCCTTATTAACCCAGCATCATTCAGAAAGGAGGCTACCCTAATCGTCTTCAGACACACACAGAGAGAGCAGACACCTCACACTTATTCCAGAGACGGCCCTCAGCCACGCTTAAAACTCTTTATCCTCCAAACATTTGCATGAACACTTGTATTTCTTGGATTATATTCAGGCAAACCTAAGCATACGACCTCTGCGGACAAATTTGAAAAGATGATACACAATCTAATACCTTGGAAAATGGGATTTAAGACTTTTTAAAGGCCTTAATATTCTTCTGATTGATCAACTTTTGACCGTTATCAATGGGATGTGTGCGACTGCACAGACGGATCACCAGAGACATGTTTTCTGATCTCTCTCACAGATCTGAGCTCAGGAGGAAACAAACATGACACTGTTGAAGGCCGATGACGTGACGGCTGGTACTTTGGTTTAAATGGCACATTTCTCTGGATCCAAACATCCTTGGAAAGAATCAGGATAATGTATAAATACACAAGTCAACAAACTATATAGAGTACAAGACTGTGCTGGTGTTTTCTGGATATTTAAATCATACATATCGTGCCTTTTACTTTAGGTAATGGGGAGTCTTACATGAGATGGGTGGCAGATGCCGGTTTAAAGGTCAAACTCATTCAGGGGGAGAACAAGAGAGAAAAAGCCAATGAGCTTTGAGATTATCACGACACACCCGACCGCAGACGCCCGTTTGAAATCCGTACGCTACAAAGACTGCGTTCAGATCTCAGTTCTGCCAGCGAGCGGCCCGTCGATATGAAGCCCAGCAGGTCTCACTGCTTTCATCTGCTCTCAGCCAATCACTGGACCGCACGCACACACACTGAGCCAATCAGAAGACACTGGACAGAAATATTTCCATCTGTTTATTGAGGCGCAGAACCAATTCTTTACTAATAAACATTACAGATCCAGAATGAGAGGTCAGAGGTCAAAGGTTTTTAGAGAGGAAGCAGTAAAGGGATTCCTGAGCTTTTGTTCTGGACGCTGTGGAACACACACACTCGTAGTACTTCTGTAACACACCATACACTGAACCTACACAAAACACACAAACACACAGTTACACACAAGAAAGAACACACAGCACTTACATTATTACAATATAAAGATGTACAATCTCATAACCTACTGCTCATCTTTTACATGATATTTATGACTCAATTTGAATGCACAAAAATCACCATCAATTCCTGAGTATTACACATCATCATCAACATTTCTCCTCATCTTTCTTTTGACAGATATGTGCCACAACATGGAAGCAAAATAGATGCGGTTTCATATTGACACATTTAACTAAATAAGCTTCAGATGTTGTTTTTTGTTTGACATGTTTTATTTAGTGTATTTGAGATAAAATCTTACAAATAACACATAATGGCTTTACAAGAAAATAAGCACATCTGGATGTGATGTGATGTTATTCAGTTCAATTTAAATGTTTTTTTTCATCAATACAAAACATCAATACAGAGGCAACAGAAACATGATAAGAAAACAAACATGAAATGGTGAAATATATAGAGTACATGATGACGGTGAGGTAACTGCTGACTTTATCCCCACACACACACACACACACGCACAAACACACACACGCACACACACACACACACACACGCACACACACACACACACACACACACAGGGAATAAAGAAGTGTGTCTTACCAACAGTGATGTGTTTGCGTGTGATGAGAGTGTGTATGTTGTGAACGTCTCTGAGAAGCTGTGTATCTCCGAACGTGAAGTAAACCAAATCACGTCGAGCCTCGGCTGCAGCCATCATCTGTAACACAGCTGAACACACACACACACACACACATACAGGTGAACTTTCCCTTTGTGTACAAGACACCACCCTCTTTATTGATGTCCATTTGTGATGTATGTGGATGTGGGAGGTTTATATCTCATTAATATTCTTCTGTCAGTCCAGAACATATCATAACAGATCTTAACTTTTCTCTCTTCGGTCATGTGATCAGGACTCTAGACTAACACTTGAGAGAGGTGCCACTGGTGCTATAAAGTTATCATCAGAGTCGTGGGGTGTTACTAATCCTCTTTAGTCTGGAGGTTTCAGAGAGAAAAAAGAATCGCTAAAACTTCATTCTAATGTATTTCATACATCAAAAAATCAATTACAAATTAGTACAAACAACGTTTATGATTTAATTATTTGTTCTTAAAGCTACTTTCTTCCTTTATTTGTTGTGAACAACTCGTATAAGAGAACACAAGTGCTTTAATATCAGTGAGTGTTTTTGGCCCGTCCTTTGATGTTTGATGAACATTTTAAACAGAGATCTTTATTATGCTGCTGGCCCTTTAAGACCTCACGCAATATACTGGAACACACACATGTTTGGTTTCACAACTGTTTGCTGACAAAACTAAATACCTTTACAAGGTTTCTTGTTAATATGGGAATTTTGACGTTATTTTGTGTTTATATGTCTGTTTCAGTGTAAGAAGGCATGAAAGAGGACTCTGTTGAGGATTTTGTGTTCTGACTCTCTGAGCGCACGCATCTCAAACAAACTGCGAGACCTGAAGGCGTTTAGTGATAATTCTTCATGAAAGCTGCATTGATACACGTTTGGCTTCTATCAATAAATAGTATTTAACGTGATGTATAACATTTTCTATGCTTTGCAGTATTGTTAGAAAGCTTTATACAATAGTTTAGTGCTTAAAGTTTAAAACATGTGTCCTGCATTAGCTTCACATGTATACAATACTCAAAACACATTCTGTTATGTTTGCCGCTTTGTACCTTAGCCGGGGACATTCTTGTATTCTGCATATTTATTTCAGTTGTGCGATTGAGCGCTTCACTCATCTGCTCTTTCGGTCCTTCGTCTCTTACCCGTGAATTGGGTCTTTGGGTGGGGGCACTGATAGATGAGTGAAGGTGGGAAGACGGAAATGAGCAACTGGATGCCCCGCTTGCGCAATATAACATTTCTGCGCATTACATTTGTAATACAGAAAAATTATATATTGATCAGATTGGCAGTCGTACCAGTGCGACTATAAAGAAAAACTTGTTGCACTAGCAGGAAAAATAGTCGCAACATGCAAACATTTAGGAGCAGTCTAGAGCCCTGAGTGATAGATGGACACATTCAGCAATATTTATCAGACAGATCAAATTTGACATTTAATGTAAATATCTCTCTAAATTTCAGTGTCAAAATCAGATTTAGCTGCTGTTATATCTGAAGGTTTAGAGATATGGTGGATGAGGTTAAAGGTCAAACCTTTTAAACGTGTGTCTCCACCAAATGCTCCACAGCCCCAGTTACCCGTCGCCACACCTGAAAGATGCTTTGTGTTCATCTCAGGACGAGCAAAACCACAAAACGCCTGAAAGAGAAACACACAAACACACACAGATTAACGGATGTGTGTGTTTCAAACTCAAATATAAAGTGATTAAGATGATCAGATTTAGTGTGTGTGATGTGATGTGATGTGATGTGCAGGTGTGTCATGTGACCCTGACCTTGTTAAGTTCTCGCTTCATGTTGTCTGGATGAAGCTGTTCTAGGAAGTTTCTGTAATGCAGAGCATCTATGGCAACAATCTCTGTGTATCTGCGCTGGCACTCATCCCTGCACACACAGACACGCACACAACACACACACACACACACGCGCACAAACAGACACGCACAAACACACACACACACACACAGACACGCACACAACACACACATATACGCACAAAAACACACACACAGACACGCACACAACACACAACAATAAATCCTTTTTGACCAACTTCTTCAAAAACTTTAATTTTACTGCATTGTTTGAGGCAGTTTAATGGATCTGACGGGCGATGTGACCTTGGTGTCTGGTCGTCATGGTTACCATCCCATCTGTAGGTATCCGAGTATCCAGAGTATCTGCTGAACTGCTCTGTTCCTGTGGAGAAACACATGAGTGTTGAGTGAACACTGAGAGAACTGTTAAAGAACACAGAACATGAATGTCATGTTTACAGACTCTGCACATCTTCCATACATGTGATCCCTCTCCCATTACATGACACATGACACTAAACAGTTTTGTGTTGTCTGCGAGTATGTGCAATCCCTGGCAAGATACTCTGGCACATCAATCCCATCATGAACATCATCTATGAAGCATCTTCTGTTATTGAATAAGAAGATCCTGACGGCAGGACGCTCGCCAACCACCCGCAGCGCCTCCACAGATAAAAACATTCAAAGATAAAGACATTCCTCACGTGACCTTCAGAAGAACCAAGGCTCTCTCTGCTTCACTGAAACATGTTTAATACTCGAGACTGTTGATCAGTAAATGATGCTGGATGATGTGACAGGATGAAAGGTCAGCGCTGCATCTCATCTGTGCTGTTAAATGATCTTCAGTGTCTAGAGAATCTCATCATCACACACTTTAATGTCAACCCATTGTCTCAAAACCCCACAAACACAGAGTTTCTCCAGTGAGTGAAGCCGTGAGCGATCAAAACCCTAAACTCCTGTCGGGATGAGACTCAGTCTTCTTCACTTCTCTTCTTTATTTCATATAATCAAATGAAACACTTGAATGGATGGCGACAGGTTTTATTTCTGTGCTTATGTACATCATCGTCTTTCATGTGAAGGAGATGTTTACAGTCCTGTCCCCTGATTTTAAACTTCTGCTACTGTAAGTCTCAGCAATGTTGTCGTGACATCATTCATGTTTAATGTGATGCTGAATCAGAGAAGAGAGGACGAGCGCTGGGTTTCCCGACTGCAGATTGATATCTGTGAGTTCCTGTGCCGCAACATCTCCCAATCTACACTGGTGCCGCACTGAGAGCGGGCAGACGCACCGCCATCAAACACAATTCAATTAAGCCAACTACAAGCAGACCCATTACAGCCGAGAGAGATTCTGCTGCTCTGAGTCACCTTCATGCTTCACCTCTCTGTCCTATGAGAACAACACTGTCACGAGACGAATCATGATCACACAGACGATTACAAAGTCACAATGACAAAAACATCTGCTGCTACACAAGACACACGTGTGTGATATTAGTGTAAACTAAGAGAGAAAGAGATCCAACGAGGTAAAGACCTGCGATTCCACCGAGCAGCGACACTGGCAGGGCACGCCACACTAAGCTTTTATTTCTCTTTCCTAGAAATATTATTCCTAGATTTTTTTTTGCAACTAAGATGTGTTTCCGGCGCATTCAGACTGTCCACCTTGGCCTCACTTTTAACAGTAAACAGTCTGTAGGTCTGGCTCTAGGGCTCAGGAACGGCCAGTCATCTAACTCTTCTGGGCGAGTAGGTGAACAGGTCTACTTGTTTCCAGCACCTGGACATCCACTCCTCTGACTTTTCCTTGCAGCAACTCCTCATTTGAGTTAGGGTTATACTTTCAAAACACAATCCAACCCGCGTCAACTTTTCTCAACCTTCTCCACTCTTCTCTGTCCCCCTCCATCTCCAGCCAATACCTTGCTGCACGGCAATTCTCTGCTCATGAATCCCTGATCTCTCTCTTGCCCCTTGCTATCCTCAACTCCCTTCCTTCTCTCTCCCAGACTTATGTCTCCACCCAGCCTACTACCTGTCCCCTCAACTCAATCCCTTCCCACCTCCTACAGGCCATCTCACCGTCTGTACTGCCTCAACTTGTACACACCATAAACACCTCCATCACCACTGGCACTGTCCCCACCTCATTTAAACAAGCCCTGCTAACAGCTTTCCTCAATCAACCAACACTCCACCCCTCAGTGGTCAGTGGCTACACACTGATCTCACACCTGCCTTTCCTTTCCAAGGCCCTTGAAAGGGTAGTTTATAACCAACTCTCTGCCTATCTCTCACACCACCACCTTCTGGACAATCCGGATTCAGGAAAGGACATTCTACGGAGACCGCTCTAACGTCGAAAACCTACAGCAGACAAGGGCTATATTCTTGTCATCTCTCCTTATTCCACTTGATCTCTCTGATGCTTTTGACACTGTGAACCACCAGATCTTGCTGTCCACTCTCTAAACTGGGCATCCCTGGAACTGCACTCAACTGGTTTGACTATTATCTCACTGGTAGATCTTTTAAGGTATCCTGGAGAGGAGAGACATCCAGATCTCACCATCCTCGGGGATCAGTTTTGCTCCTGTCCTCTTTTCTACAATACTACACGCAGCTTTATTTCTTTTTTCAACAAGATGACCCCACCATCTCTGCCTGTGTCTCTGCCTGTCTTCTGGACATCTCTTCTTGGATGAACGAGCATCACCTACAACTCAACCTCTCCAAGACTCCTGGTCATAACGGCTAGTCCAAGCTCTGGTCAATTCTCTACTGGTCACCTGTCCAACCAATGCAGTCAAGCCCCTTCAAATGGGGCTTTACGTCTAGGCTTCAATCAGCCTTAAAGAACCCATGTAACACCTAACCTGATTTCACTTCACTGGCTGACAGTTGCCACCTGCATCAAGTTTAAATCTCAGACTGGCCTTCAGAACCATAATACCTTAACTGACTGCTCACGACGCCTGGTTGTTCCATCACAGCGAGGCACCAAATCACTTGTAAAAACCTTTCCTGATTGTGTTCCTCTGTTGTGGAAGGAACTACAAGCCTCCACCTGAACAGCAGCATCCATCAAAACTTTCAGCTGAAAACAACCCTGTTCAGCATTTATTTCACTAACCAATAACTGTCGATCCGTATGTATGTCTGTCTGTAAAAAACAAATGTTGTTGTTGATTCTGTCCTTTGCTTACTGCAGCTTTAATCCTCTAGTATCATGGCCTTGTTACCTAACGCTACTGTTCAGCGTGTTGACGAAATGTTTATACGCTCTCATACTTGTAAGTGGCTTTGGATAAAAGCGTCTGCCTAATGAATAAATGTAAATGTCTTCTGTAAGCAGGTCATCTAGTGTTGACTGACAGTCAATCTGGTTTTCAAGAAAGAGTCAAACAGGACAACACCTCGCTGAATCTCTGCACGCTGAATTCTGAAGAAAAAAGACCTTGTAATTCTGGACACATCTTAACACCCACCAGCTGAGATATGAAAACTCCAGACCAGCACTTCTTAAAATCACTATTAACCAAAATATTCAAGAAGGTCATAACACATATTTGGGCCGTTGGAAAAATTAAAGTGAAAAACCACAATACACTAGAATGTTAGAATCTGTCACCTGTTAAAGATGCAAAACAGGGACGAATACAGACACATGAGGATGTGAGTGTGTGTGAGTGTGTGTGTGTGTGTGTGTGTGTGTGTGTGTGTGTGTGTGCATCTGTGTGTGTGTTTTTTGTAGGGGGTTGATGAGGACCTCAGCAGGAGCTTCATACTCTGACTCCTTATCTGTTCACATCAGGCCAAATCCAGCAGTGACAGACAGCAATCAGAGAGAGAGAGAGAGAGAGAGAGAGAGAGAGAGAGAGAGAGACAGAGAGAGAGAGAGAGAGAGAGAGACAGAGACAGAGAGACAGAGACAGAGAGAGAGAGAGAGAGACAGAGACAGAGAGAGAGAGAGAGAGAGAGAGACAGAGACAGAGAGACAGAGAGAGAGAGACAGAGACAGAGAGACAGAGAGAGAGAGACAGAGACAGAGAGAGAGAGAGAGAGAGAGAGAGAGACAGAGACAGAGAGAGAGGGTGATTACTGTGTGTGTGTGTGTGTGTGTGTGTGTGTTTGATTGACCTGTAATGGTGAGACACTCATTGTCATCGAGGGCCTCAGTGAAGAGTCGAGCTGCGATGAGCTCTGAATTAATCAGAAAACGGATTTCTTCCTGAACCAGACCAGAACTCGTCACTCCTCCCCCAACAAACCTGTTAGCAAAGTCCACCTGCACACACACACACACACACACACAATAAAACAGTACTGTCTCTCTCTCTCTCTCTCTCTCTCACACACACACACACACCTGCAGTAAGCCGTTTCCTTGTTCTTCTATGGTTCCATCAGAGGTGATGTGAAGTTTGGTGAATGTTTGTTCTGAACTATGGAGTGAATTAAAGAGTGTTCAGAGGAACTGTGGGTAATAATTCAGTGTTTAGAACATCACTCTCACCTCCACCACGATGGGAAACTTTGCAGACAACGTCTTGTGTATGTCACAACACCGGTGGGCCCTAGAAAACAACACAAACTGTGTCAGTACATCAATGGACCTGTGTGTGTGTGTTTGTGAAGGTCTTTATGTGTGTGTGAGGGTGTGAGAGTGTGTGTGTGCTTGTACATCTATCTTTATGAGTTTATGTGTTAGACCAGCAGAGCGAGGACTAAGAGAGTAAAGTGAGGACATTTAGGCCGGACCTCACTTTCTGAGACAGGTTTAGGTTATAATCAGGTTTAGGTTATAATCAGGTTTAGGTTATAATCAGGTTTAGGTTATAATCATGTTTAGGTTATAATCATGTTTAGGTTATAATCAGGTTTAGGTTATAATCAGGTTTAGGTTATAATCAGATTTAGGTTATAATCAGGTTTAGGTTATAATCATGTTTAGGTTATAATCAGGTTTAGGTTATAATCAGGTTTAGGTTATAATCAGGTTTAGGTTATAATCAGGTTTAGGTTATAATCATGTTTAGGTTATAATCATGTTTAGGTTATAATCAGGTTTAGGTTATAATCAGGTTTAGGTTATAATCAGATTTAGGTTATAATCAGGTTTAGGTTATAATCAGGTTTAGGTTATAATCAGGTTTAGGTTATAATCAGGTTTAGGTTATAATCAGGTTTAGGTTATAATCATGTTTAGGTTATAATCAGGTTTAGGTTATAATCAGATTTAGGTTATAATCAGGTTTAGGTTATAATCAGGTTTAGGTTATAATCAGGTTTAGGTTATAATCAGGTTTAGGTTATAATCAGGTTTAGGTTATAATCATGTTTAGGTTATAATCAGGTTTAGGGTATAATCAGGTTTAGGTTATAATCAGATTTAGGTTATAATCAGGTTTAGGTTATAATCAGGTTTAGGTTATAATCAGGTTTAGGTTATAATCAGGTTTAGGTTATAATCAGGTATAGGTTATAATCAGGTTTAGGTTATAATCAGGTTTAGGGTCAGGTACTCACTTCTGATGATGGTTAGGGTAAGGGGCTACAGATTGTGTTGAGTCGATGTATGTCCTCATAAAGATAGCTGTGTAAACATGTGTGTGCATCTGTGTGTCAGTGTGCATGTTTCGATCCGTGTTTGTGTGTGTGTGTGTATGTGTGTGTAAGCGTGTAACTCACTCTGTTGTGTGATTCGTCTAAAGTACCACAGAAGAGTTTTGAGCTTCTCTTGTTTCTTTTGTGAAGAGCCCTCAAATAATCTACAAAAACACAACAGATGAAACCAAACAGACTCACACTGTTATAAATATTTCACAACACAATCAAAAGTCATCAGATGTGGGTACTTGACTCATCTAACAATCAACAGACTTGAGATGATTGAAAATGGTTCCTGTGGCTCACTTAGCAGTGCACAGCGCTAGTCTAGAAAGGCAAAGGTCATAGGTTCGGTCCCTGAGAACACATGCTGATAAAAAGACATTCAGTATGAACTGAGCATGAGAATGATTGGACGAGACGTTATGACCTCATCTCTCTCTTTCTTACTTTTGCTGTCATTGATTAGTGATTCACAGGATGTTAACACTGGTCCAGAAGAACTTCTGTTCGGTCAATCATATACATATATAATTACATCCTACAGATTTTCACTTAACATTTGGACTTAACATTCTAAATGTTCTGTTGGTTGTGTTTTGCTCAAACATTTGTGTAGTGTCAAAAAACTGAAACAGAAAGTTCTCCTGTAGCAGCGTTGTTTCTGTCTTCAAAGCGGTCCACAGCTCTTCACTAAGATGTGTTGTGTGATGTGTGCGAGTTGTTTTTTGTGATGCGATGAGATGTTTGTGACACCTGTTGAAGTTGATGTCAGGATAGTTACTGAACTCTGTCCTGCGAGAGCTGCGTCTGGGAAACGTGCAGAAGAATGCATTAGCCAACAGACACGACACCTGCTCCTGAGACAGCGTCACTGAAGAACACTGCTGACAGCGCAGAAGACTGATGGCCTACCACACACACACACACACAGAGAGAAGCACAGGTCCTAGATGAAACAATGCCATCTTATCTTTAACAACAGCTAAATATAAGGAAAATCAAATCATATCAAAAGGTACATATATAAAAGGAAACAACCTATCACAGAGGATGTTGATTTCAAATTTCAAACTGAATCTGACGCTGTATTCATGGTGATGTTAAGAGAGTATACAATGTCTTAATATAGTGACTTGAAACTTTTATTAAGTATTTAATATTACATTTAAAAGACATCAAACAAAAACCACTGTTGTGAAAACACTGTTCCACTTGTCATGTCTCTCCGCTCCACAAGCTCTTCACTGTCTCTTAGGGTTTTTATTTGACATATGCAATATAACGTCTTAAAGATGTTCAATTAACATTGCAAACATGTCTTGAGTTCTTAACGTTGGCTGTGTAGTGTTATACAACTCAAACAGGAAGTGTTGTGACTGACAGGTGTGTATTTCCCGTGTGCTTCTGCTACCTGTGTGCAAAGACGGTCCACTCTTAACGCTAACTGAACCATCGCTGGAATCAGATCTCCAAACATCTGCTCACATTCATCCTCCTGTAGACCCTACACACACACACACACACACACATGCACAGACACACACATACACACGTGTAGACTCACATTGGAAACAGACTTCTTGCTATATTGAAATAAAGTTAAAATGACATTTTACCCCAAAATACTAATTCTGTCATCATTTCCTCTCCTTCCAGTTGTTCCAAATGTGTATAAATGTCTTTGTTCTCTTAAACAAAGAGAAAGATATTCAGAAGAATGCTTATAATCCTTATAAGGTAGTCAAAGGTGCCCCAGAAATGTTCTCCAACATTCTTCAAAATATCTTCATTTGTGATCAACAGCACAAACAAAATGATAAAAAAGCTTTTTTTCCTACTATGGGAGTCCATGGAGGGGGAAGATCTGTCTGGTTATAAGCATTCTTCCAAATATCTTTCTCTGTTCATCTGAACAAAGACATTAATATACATTTGGAACAACTGGAAGGTGAGTAAATGATGACAGAATTTGTATTTTTTGGTGAAGTGTCTCTTTTTCAGATGTGTAAAAGCACACTTTCTATGAGTGTACGGCACATCAGACGTGTTTAAACACTGGAGATCTATTCAATTCAAAGTTATGTTCAAAGCAGCTTCACCAGAAAACATTAAATATATTTACAGTATATCACACATAAGAGACAGAACACATGACATTATTGCAAATACTGGTATACAGAAGAGTTTTCTGTGACCTCGGGACATTTCGTCAATGAATATAATAAACATGAACTGATCCAGATATATATAGGGTATGTGTGTGTGTTGTTCTCGACCTCCTCCGTCTGCATTTATCTTTATTGACTTAACAGGCAGCACACGCTCGGCTGAGATTCATTTAGTCAACACACAACTTCACAAACACTGGATTCTGACACTAATGAGGAGGAGACATGCTGACGTTGATGAAAGCTGTCTAAAGTCACCACAAACACCCCATAAAACCCCACAGTCCATCTCGCTTCAAACCCAATCTGCCATTTATGACACGCGCACCTGGTAGAAGTCTGTAGGACGCTTTCACCGCTCGTATTCACCATCACAGACGCTGACGTGTGTCAGAATGATCAATGGAAGGAGCAATTTCATCAAGGACTTCATCTGATTAAAACACTTCCCGGAGCAAATGAAGATGAGGACGAGTCTGGGACACTTTTGTATCAACGACCCCTCAGAGATCCAAGAAGGGTCATAAAGCACATGCACGCGGTGACATCATGAGAGCAGGAGTGAACGAGAGCAAGACATCGGCCAGCTGAGATGTGAATGTGTCTGAATACATCTTAACATGTGAATAATGTGAATAAAGAATAAAATACAACTGAGCTTTCCTCTGACTCAGTGGTTAGAGTATGACACTAGCAATGCCAAGGTCACGGGTTGGATCCCAGGGGATTGCACATAGTCAAATATTAAATATAATGCAATGTAAGTGGCTTTGGATAAAAGCGTCTGCCAAATGCATAAATTTAAGCACGAAACATTTAAAAAAAAAAAAAAACCCATCAAGAGCACGGCCTCTCCCTCACACCTGACACAGAGCTGTCAATCAAAGCACGGACGCACAGAGTCACGTTCAGAGGTTCAGAAGCAGTGAGACGCTTCACTGTCCATCACCTTCTTTAACAACAACTGTCATATTTATCTGACCCACTGACAGCGTTTATTCAATTAATACAAACAACATTTTCAGGATCTTCTGAAATAT
>CM017893.1:87500-125000 GCA_008369825.1 Triplophysa tibetana
CAACTACCATCACTACAGCACAAGAAGTGCCACAGAACTGTTTGCTTTCCTACATTTTTATAAAATATCTTCTTTGTGATCAACAGAACATAGAAATGTGGGTTGTCTAGTGGTTAGAGAGTTGGACTCGTAGTCAGAAGGTCACTGGTTCAAACCTCAGTGCCACCAGGAAATGACTGAAGTGCCCTTGAGCAAGACACCTTACCCCTGTTTGCTCTGCAGTGATAGCAGCCCACTGCACCCTACTTGTAATCGCTTTGGATAAAAGCGTCTGCCAAATGAATAAATGTAAATGTAGAAATGTATGAAGCATGTTATCCTTCCAGTCAGTGGTGGCCAAGATCTGACTGGTTAGAAGCATTCTTCCAAATATCTCTCTGTGTTCATCACAACAAAGACATTTACACACATTTAGAACAACTTGAGAGGAAATGATGACAGAATGTTTACTTTGGGTTGAACTGTCCCTTTAAGTCAAGTTAAATTAGGACATTTAAGTAGTTTTTACAAACAGGACTTACAACAAACCTTCCTGGTGTGAATTGTGACACAACACAATGGCACTGATGTATTTGATATAGGACAGCCCTAACATTTACTTTAGTCCAGGACTAGACTAGTGTTTCAGACACCACAGACAACATCATAACTCACACATGAGATCTCCAGAGACCTCTGATCCATGAGCTCCTCCTCATCATCATCATTCTCCACAGTTCTGTTAGATTCTAAACAACACAAGAGCAATGGATCTGGCCTTCAGGACCCTTCAGTACTACACGAGTACACTTCTGCTATACACTGATGTTACTGGAAGTGTGGAACTACATTGTAAAGCCAGATTGATGACAGCAATACAAACCACAGCGACACGCAGAAGACCAAAGCCAAAGATCACAAGACGGCCAGAAGAAAGAGCCACATAATGATCACACACGCACACGCTTTGACACATAGATACACACACACACACACACTTACACACACTTATACACACTTATACACACACACACACACACTTACACACACGCACACGTACACACACACATATACACACACACAAACACACATACACACACTTATACACACACACACACGCATACACACACACACACATACACACACACACACACACACATACACAGACACACTCACACGCACACTCACACACACACACATACACACACACACATACACATACACAGACACACTCACACACACACGCACACTCTCACACACACACACATACACAGACACACTCACACACACACGCACACTCACACACACACACACACATATACACATACACAGACACACTCACACACACACACACACACACACTCACACACACACGTCTTCATGAAACACAGAATGATTCACTTTCTGAATCACATCAGCAGTCTGATCTCAGATCCTCTAGAGCTTCAGTAATACAAACATTTCTGTTTATTTAGATCATTATTAACTCCTTCTGTATATCATATGTGTGTTCTCTGCGTGTAAACTGCATGTTTTCTGTTTGATCTTTCACACTTTTCTAAATGTTCAGAATATATAGAGCACACTGTTAAATGTCAGTATTCTACAGTAAAGAATTATAATGTAAGCACGTGAAAGTTGTTTATCAAGTCACTGAAGGTTTATCAGCAGCTTGAATTCCTCCACGCAAAGCATCACGTGTTATACTCACTGTGTATAGTTGACTTTCAGTGAAGTTCTGCTGAAGAAGTGTGTGATTCTGTGCGTCTTTAACGGAACATCGTGATCTGATCTCAGACCAGAAGCCTCTCGAGTCAGCTGTGATGTGGACGCTGCGCTTTGTGTTGTGATGACATCGGGCCTTTCTGGACTCTCCTCGGGCTTTCGAGGTTCTGGGTCTGTGTGGGTCACGTTGGGTTTCTTGGACAGCCAGTGATCCAGACACTTCTGCGCTCTTTTGCCTCTGGAGCTTCTCATTGGAGTGTGTGTGTGGTTATCGGAGCGTGAATCTGATGAATCTGATGTCTGCCTCACCTGCACTAATGTTTCATATCAATCATGAGATGCTCTTAATTCATTCGTTCACACTGGCGCGTGTCACACCTGCCCGACTAATGTTGTAATGTAACAGTCTGACATTACAATTGTCTCGGAACTAATCTTATTTCTTCAGTGAGTGAAACTGGAATTATTACACTGTTTCTATAATACTGATCTATTCGTTTTCTATATCTAACCCAAACATGCACTTTTTAGTATTCACAGGGTGCAAACACCACGTGCAAATATTGTTTGGAATAACTTCCTGTTTTCTTCACGCGCGGCACATGCGCAGACAACATGGACAATGCGTCACAACACCACGTGACGTGAGCAAGCCAGCGCCGCTTGTCAGTTTAGGGCAAAATCTAATCGGTATTGATCGTCCACACATATTTAAGGGCAGTGGGCACACAGAAGGGTTATAAAGCGTGCGGAGTGACATCATTTAAACACCACGTTGTTTCATCTTGGACGAGCCTCTGCGTGACGAGTCTTTGATCGCGCGCTTTAAATGCCGAGTGGAAATCCTCTATAGTCCCGCGCGTGTCTCTATCGCTACGGAATGTCTCGCACGTGTCTCTGTGTCCTGTGCGGTCTACCGGCTGCGGGAAAATCCCGCCTCGCGGAGGTGCTGCGGGTTCGAGCGCGGAGCCGCGGGTGGGAGACGCTGCTGGTGACGTATGACGAGTTGATACCGGCGCGCGATTGGGGCGAGGTGACCCGTTCTCATCATTAACATATAAAGTGTGCGAATCTGTAGCGAAGTTTGTTTACATTGATTTGATGTTCACGAAAGCCTTTACATGTTCAGAATGACACACTGCTCTGAATGTGTCAGATGTTTCGTCAGTTCACTTCTCTGCTCTAGGGAGGAAAATAAAGAACACAAAGCTAATGGCTGTTATTGTGAAAGAAGAAGGACTGTCATGTCATGATTATATGTGATTTATTATGACAGGAGCCTTGGACTGTGACATCATCTCCTGTTGTGTAGTGTGAGCGCATCATCATCATGTGTTTCTCTCTCAGGACGAGTGGAAGCATCAGAGGAAGACGGTCCTGAACTGTCTGGAGAGGTTCCTGCATCAGACACACACACACAGTGATGTCACACACACACACACTGATGTCACACACACACACAGTGATGTCACACACACACACACTGATGTCACACACACACACAGTGATAATGACAGGTGGTGGATGCAGCTGCAGCGGAGCCGCTGTCACACAAACACACAGCCCCTCCTCGTGCTGCTGGACGATAACTTCTATTATCAGAGCATGAGACACCAGATCTACCAGCTCGCCAGAAAGTGTAGGTGCTCCTCAGGTTCTGACTTCCTCAAACTTTCACATCAATGTCTCTGACATGTGTTCAATGTTTTTCACACGAGGACAGACTCCATGGGCTTCTGTCAGGTGTTGGTTCGGTGTCCGCTTGACGTTTGTCTCCGGAGGAACCAGTGCAGACCTCTGCGTGTCCCTGATGAAGTGATGCTGCAGATGTCTGAGCGAATGGAACCTCCGAACGAGAGCAGAAACTCTTGGGAGCAGCAGAGCCTGACGGTGGACAGCACAGAGAGCGTCACAGATGATGACGTGTAGGTCAAACACACAACTGCTTCACTACTGAGATGTTTGAGTCGGACGCTTCATGCTTGATTTCTCTCTTTCACCTGAAGGCAGAAGCTGATGGATTTGTTGCGGTCTGCCATGGAAAACCCTTTGAGGCCCGTCCAGGATGACTGCCAGCAGAAGGTCTCTGACTAAAGAAAAACATCAAGGCCGGTTTCACAGGCCCGGTTTATCTCAAATCAGGACTGTGTCTTAGCTGAATTAAGATTTTTATGTTGCTTTTATTAAACAGCCCTTGAAGAATACATGACTGGTGTGCATCTCCAGACAAAACAATGGCTCTGATATATTTGAAGATATATCTGGCCAAGTTATATTCAGTGAAGACAGGTCACACATTCATTTTAGTCTGAGACTAGTCTTAAATCTGGTCTTTGAAACTAGGCCCAGGTGTCTTCAGTGTCTCAGCTGAACCGTCATCAAGACAAAAGAACTCTCACGGGGCTTTATCATTAATAACCATTCAGATGAAGTCATTGGGTTTTTACAATTATTGTAAACTTGACTTCCCATGAAAAAAAAGAAACATTTATTCATTAGGCAGACGCTTTTATCCAAAGCCACTTACAAGTATGAGAGCGTATAAACATTTCGTCAACACGCTGAACAGTAGCGTTAGTTAACAAGGCCATGATACTAGAGGATTAAAGCTGCAGTAAGCAAAGGACAGAATCAACAACAACATTTATTTCAGACAGACATACAGACAGACAGTTATTGGTTTGTCAAATAAATGCTGAGCAGGGATGTTTTCATTATTTTTGACACATTTAATGACATGAACATTGTTCTTATAAGGATCAGTAAGACCATGTACTGTGGTGTATTCTTCCTGGTTAAGTGTTCCTCTCCTGTAAAGCTGCTTTGAAACAACAGCACGTTATAAACACGCTTTATAGATGAAGAGTTTGGTTCCAGAATGACATAAACATTTCATTTTTTTTCTTTTATTGTGTATTCCATTTAATATCAATCAAACTGCAGTTGGTTTCTTTTGATTTTAGCCATAATAACAAATAAATATACTGCAAACTAACACAATAAAAACATGATAACATAATAAACATTTCAATAATAATGGAGTTTTCTCATTTTGGATCCAAACTCTTCATTTAAAGTTGAATTGAATGTGATCGTGAGGAGCTCTCTTCATCTGTATCTGTGTTTTAGGAGGCCGACAGACAGATTTGTGCAACCAACGTTCTCCACCGAGCTGATCAGATGTGCAGGCGACTCATTTCTCAGGCTATGACATCAGCTCGTGGTACGAACATCACAATGTTAGATGTCAGCTGATGTCTGAAGTACATCTCATGTGTCATGTCTTTGCAGAAGATCAGGCATCTTCAGATGTTTTAAAGGATCTTGCAAAGGAGCTGAATGAATTGAAGACCCACTTTCTGAAAGAGCTGAAGAAGGAAATCCTTCATCAAATGTCTCTGTGCCCAGAGGAGCCAATGAACACAGAGAAACTTCTGATGACAGCAGCGAGAGCGTTTGAGCGAGATACACAGGCACAACTTCAACAGAGATTTTCATGAATGTTTTATTGAATGAGTTTTAATAACTCATTCAGCTATTCAAGTAAAGAAGTAAGACAATAAATTAAAACATTTTAGTAATGTGATATTAACATCTGCTGTCTACATTACCGTCGTTAATGAAGTTAATAGGAAGTATCAAGAAGAATATAAATGTAGCTCAAGTGATGTTGATTATAAGCGCATGGCTGCTACTGCGCAATAGAACATTCTACTGAGTTTTTCCTCTTGGTATTCTATACTCTTTGGCATCTGATTGATCATGATGTGTTCACGTAGATGTCATGTTCAATCGCTCCAGATACAGCAAAGTGTCTGCCGTCTTGAAACGGGATTTAAACTATAATTTATTATACTAGGGTGACCATATTTCAGCTTTCAAAAAAGAGGACAGTCAGTGGGGGCAGGAGTCAGATGGACACCCACAGCGGGTGGAAAGATCAGGATGGGTGTAAATACTTGACAAATGCGTTAACAACCATGAAACTGTTACTAAACTTTAATACATAAAGTAATACATCCTTTCCATTCAACTTTTGGCCTTCAGCAATAGAATAATAACAAACAAATAAAAAAGTTTAGCATTTAAATAACAAGTTTTTTTTTTTAAAAAACACTGTCTTTTCAAAGCCATAGGTTAAATTAAAAATCACTTGCCATTAAAAAAAATGGGCATCGTTAACGCTATTCAGATGCCACGTGCCACCCACTGAAAAGCAAGCTGCTCCTCTCGCTATTGGTTGTTGGCGTGCTTCTGAGGGAATTAGTTGCACTTTGTTTACGTAAGTGCGTGCGTGCGTACGTACATTACCGACCAATGGTGGCGAGCAAGAAGGTGTTGCTTTGCAAAAATTATAAAACGCATGCAATGAATGACGACTTTAGAACGTTAAACCCGAATCCCGGATATTTTAGGAAATTTAGAAATCCCGTCCGGGGGAAATCCCACACATATAATACATATCAGCTGGATCTTACATCAACCCCGCCGCCATATTGGTCAGGGCAACAGCCTAATATAAACACACAAGTGAATGGTGGAGCTACGGTTTCTTTATGTAAACACAATAACGGTTTAATTTCTAAGTTTTTAATTTGTAGAAGATGATGACCGAAAAAGACATTTCCACAGTTAAAATGATTTGTTATGTGTATATGAAATCATTTTACCTTGCGTGTTTTGTTCGATGATTGAAATGAAACACAGAAAGAATTTCAACATGATGTGTTTTACTTCCGCGTGTGGTTATTTTATTCTGTTGCTTGTCCTGCATATGTCCCTAAAATATCACTGAACATGGTGCCGTCTACTGGATTCTCATGAATAACAAGCTCAACAAATGTATACCTCACAATAAATACATTTGTAATCTATGTATAGAAAACCATTGAAATGTGTTAAGAAACGTAAACGAGATTGTTCTTTTAATGCCGAAATGGCTCAGCTCTCCCATTCACTTCTTTGAGTTTAGTGGCCTTTTGCCCTACTTAATATGGCGGCAGCGTTGAAGCTTTGTTGAATTAAAGAAGCCTTTGTTAGTGACGCAGAAGCGTAATGTCGTCATCGCGCTCGTGATTGTGACGCAGAGGCACAATGGCGGCGTCCGCTCTCAGAATGCTTCACCAGGTGAGAGTCAAAAACAAACTTCTGTAGAAAACGACGCGCTTCATGTTCATCTCCGTAAATAAACCTGTAATTAAACCTTCGGAAAATATCATCGGTGTAATACTCTGTTTATTATTTACTGACGTTACGTAACAAATAAAGTCGACGGCAGGAACAGTTGCATAAACAAATGTAAACCACAGAGGGAAGGTTATCTAATAATAAGAGCAAAGCTTTGGGTCCTTCTGCAGAAACTGAAGACTGCGTCTAAACAATTAGTTAGAACTCATTAATCTTACTTTTCATGTTATATTATCCCAAATGACCACTTTTATGTTACTGATTTAAATAAGTTGTGAGCAGTCTTGAAGGAAACCATTTGATCTGACTAGTCTTAGTGTTTTTTTATTGAGTACAAAATCTTAATACAACAAAACGGCATCAATTATTACACAAAGGAAAATAATCTGGTATGGAGGGCTCAACACACTAGAACTATATTATTTCAAAACATAAATAAACATAATAAGAAAGTAAATCATATAAAAATAATATAATTACAACAGATTACACAAGACAAACAAATTCAAACATTTTAAAGCCTTTTTAATTTACTACGGGCGTCTGAGAAGTAATTTAAATCCTTTCTAAAAACAATAAGCAAAGGAGCAGACTTTAAAAATCTGCATTTACGTATAAAGTGTTTGGCTAATTATATGAATGAAATAGTTGAAAAGCGAGCTCTCTCTGCTAATTCCAAACAATATAACTTGTGAAGTGAGAGTCACTAGTCTAAGCAGTTAATGAAACAGGCCGCTGATCTTCTCGTCATTGTGCTCATACACACATTACTCACAGTCGCACAACACGATGTGTTTTGTGTGTTGTGTTCAGGTGGGCAGGCAGGTGAGCGGCTCGCGTGCAGCTGTGAGACTCTTGTGTTCACACACACACGGATGTGAGAGCGCCGCTGGTTTTCCTCCACTGCAGAGCTGCTCACAGGAGGAGGCCATGATGAGAGACGCAGGTAAACATCGAGCTGTCAGTCAAAAACATTCTCTGTGCCACCTAAAGCCCAGAGCCGTGACGTGTTGTGTTCTTCATCAGTGAAGAAATTCTCTCAGGAACGCATCGCACCGCTCGTGTCCAAGATGGATGAAAACTCGGCTATGGACGCAGAAGTGATCAGCTCTCTGTTTGAGCAGGGCGTGAGTATCTGCCGTCATGACTCGCCAGCGGTCTCTCTGCACACTTCACCTCATTCTTCACTGTGTTCTGCAGTTGATGGGCATAGAGATCGGAACCGAATACGGCGGCACGGGTTCCACTTTCTTCTCGTCCATGCTGGTGATCGAGGAGCTGGCCAAGGTGGATCCGTCTGTGGCCGTGCTGTGTGACATTCAGAACACGCTCATCAACACCCTGCTGGCAGACCTGGGCACCCAGGAGCAGAAGGAGCGATATCTCCCTCGACTCGCCAGCGACACGGTGCTCCAGCCATCCTCTGACCTCACTGCCGTACCTGTGCAGGAGTCTTCTGATGAGTGATGGTGACCTTCTCTGTTTTTGTCGACAGGTCGGCAGCTTTTGCTTGTCAGAGGCGGAGTCAGGCAGTGACGCTTTCTCTCTGAAGACTAAAGCAGAGAAGCAGAAAGACTATTACATCATCAACGGTTCCAAGATGTGGATCAGTAACGCAGAACATGCCGGAGTGTTCTTGGTCATGGCCAACGCAGAGCCTGCTGCCGTCAGTAACACACATTACTCTGATAGTGATGTTTCCACTGAACTGGGTTTGGGTTATAATCTTTAAACACGTGTGCGTCTGTGTGCGTGTGCACATGTTTTTCACAGGGTTACAGAGGCATCAGCTGTTTTATAGTGGACAGAGAAACAGATGGACTTCACATCGGCAAGAAAGAAAATAAATTGGGTCTGCGAGCTTCATCCACATGTTCTCTTAGTTTCGACAATGTGAAGGTACAAACTCTACACTGCTGTGATGATTCAGACACTTCCCCGGATAAACGCGTCTGATGTGATGTCATGTGATGCAGGTTCACGAGAAGAATGTTTTGGGAAAGATCGGTCACGGTTATAAATACGCCATCGGAATGCTGAATGGTGGCAGGATCGGTATCGCAGCACAGGTGTGTTCTGTGTCTCTCTCTCTCTCTCTCTCTCTCTCTCTATCTCTCTAGTGATGAAGTGAATATGTGCTGTGATTGTAGATGCTCGGTCTGGCTCAAGGGTGTTTCGATCACGCGGTCACATACACCAGGCAGCGTGTTCAATTCGGACAACGGATCTTTGACTTCCAGGTAGTGTTGTCGTTGTGTTTCTGTTTGCGCTCACTGAAGCGTTTGAAGTTGATCAGATTTCTGCTGTCTGATCTCAGGGGATGCAGCATCAGATCGCTCATGTGGCCACTCAGCTGGAAGCCGCTCGGCTGTTGACCTATAACGCAGCTCGGCTGAAGGAGGCGGGACGTCCATTCATCAAAGAGGCCTGCATGGCCAAATACTTCACGTCTGAGGTAAGTACAGGATTGAAACATGTGAAAACATGAGATCACATGACCTGCCGGCCAATTCCGTTTGCCATAAACTTTCTAATCACTGCATCGACGTTTGGGTTTACGCATATTTATTCCCAGTGTGAGTGCTCGTTAAGAAATTGGTCATTTTTCTTTAGTTTACAAACCAAAGTGGTCCTAAAACTGCGACCCACATCATCACCGTAGTTTTTCCCACAAGTGCATTTTCTAAAGAGCCCAATTGTGTTGTAAATACTGTGAATCTGTCAGCACTGGCTCAGTGAGGTGTTGTCATGTGTTTGATGAGCGTCTGTGTGATTTCAGGTGGCCACTCTCACTACATCTAAAAGCATCGAGTGGATGGGCGGAGTGGGTTTTACTAAAGATTATCCCATCGAGAAATATTACAGAGATTGTAAAATAGGTGAGTGATTCTGAGTCTGTGTGTACAGGAATAATTTCATGAAAGCGCACTGATGTGACGTTTATTCTCCAGGAACCATTTATGAGGGAACAACAAACATCCAGCTGAGCACAATGGCCAAGTTAATCGATCGAGAGTTTGACTCCTAAATTCACCATCGACCCACAATGTGTGAAACACTGTTCCTCAAACAACATCCATCTCTCACCTCACATTCTGGATCTTTCTGCAGATCATCTGGTTTTTCTGTTTAGATCTGTTACAAATATGCTACAATAACAGTAATAATGTTGTATATAACAAAAATGATTTAATTTCTAATCATGTAAATGTGTTTGTGATCAGTTTTGTGCCTGACTGGTAAGATGCTGTGGCATTGAGATTGTTGTGAGGATGTGATCATCTCTTTGTGTGTTTATATAATAAATGTGTTGTAGTGTGAGATGGACTGATGTGTTTTCAGCAGCAGGTGTCAGTAGAGCTCCTGTCATCTCAACAGCTTCTGGAAATTGAAGACGCGTTTTGATCTGGTCAGATGTCTTTAATTCAAAGATAAACTCACTGTTCAGTTATAATGCGGCTGAATATGAGGTTCATGAGACATTGACATAAAATAAGTGCATATCGCATGTAGTAGAAATATGATGGAAGCCAAATCACTCTTTACAATTTTCATGGCAGTATTATGTATATATTATCATCCTCTTTATTAATTTCAGTGTGTGTACATCATTAGGATGACGAATCTACAGTCATGTTTGTTAATAATGAATGAGCAGTATTTTTTATCTTTGCTGTTTCTAAATATTAATAATAAATGAACATGTAGAGTAAAGGTGAGATATTTTAATTAATATAATTTTTATCAAAAAAAATAATTTTACCGGTAAATTCGCTCATCTGAACCTCTGGATATAAAGACATGGAAATGATTTTTTCCGTGTTTTGTGCTGAGAATTAAACTGAATTTAGCTGAAGACAAGAAGGAATTCAATATAAACATGTTAGTTTCGAGCATCCGACGACGTGTTTCGAAATATGTTGATTTTTAATAAACGAAAGATGTTTTCTGAAACGCGTGTTGATGTGGATAAAGATCATATTTAACAACGAAACGCACCAAACAGCCATCGAGATATTAAGCAAAAATAAATACGTTATTTGTAACAACAAAGAAATGTCAGTAGACCAAAAAATATACTAAAAGAACAACGAAACCGAGATGTTATCCCTGAAATACACAATCTCTCTCAATGTGACTGTGATTTATTGGCATGAAGAAATGAACATTCATAATGTGAAGCACTTGCTGCGGCGTTGTGTACAAATAGTGCAAATATGTAAACAAACGAAAAGAAAGATAATTATAGGAATAAAATAAAGTGTGGCGTATCTAGTGCAACTTAAAATGGTTAATACTATGTGTAAGTGTATATAACCAGAAATTGGTTATAGTTTAAACAAAGATTTACAAAAGCAAAATACACATTTAATAAGCAGACTGAAGGGATATATTATTATATAATGTTCTGTACATATATTGGAAACATCAGGTCAGGGCAGATTGATTGTTCTCTCTCTCTCTCTTTCTCTCTCTCTCTCTCTCTCTCTCTCTCTCTCTCTCTCTCTTTAACTCTGGTGGCTATTTCGATTTTCATCATTAACTTTGAGCCCGTCGAGCAGATATCTGTCCATCACGCAGGATCATTTATGCTTCATTCGTGACGTGTTGGATTCTTTCATGTTCAGACTGGATTCATTTGAATCTTCTTGGACTTTCATCTAATGGAGGAGAAAAAAGACCTGAAAGATTCTCCGTTTTCTATCAAGAATCTGCTGAACGCTCCTGACAAACCCAAACCCGTCCGGAGCGCGCACATGCATCTCTCCAGAGGTCCCGAGATCAGTTTCGTGAGGTTCGGATCCTGGTGTCGCGCGCCCGCACACCCGAGCACACCCTCAGGTGAGAAACCCGAAACAACAAAGATTTCAAATGTCTGTGATCTTCGTGTTCTGAATTATTACATCTTCATACAACTCCTGTAGATTCGGACGAGTCGATGCTCGACAGAAGCGCTGAGATCAGACCCAGATGATCCGGATCCTAAAGAAGATGAGGATGAGAGCGACTCAGACGAGCAGAAGAGAGAAAACATCTCAGACAAGAAAGTGTGTCGAAAGAAGAAGACCAGGACTGTGTTCTCGCGCTCTCAGGTGTTTCAGCTCGAGTCCACGTTCGACTTGAAACGGTACCTGAGCAGCTCTGAACGGGCCGGACTCGCCGCGTCGCTCCACCTCACCGAGACTCAGGTGAAAATCTGGTTTCAGAACCGGCGGAATAAGTGGAAGAGACAGATCGCCGCGGAGCTGGAGGCCGCGAACCTCAGTCACGCGCAGAGAATCGTGCGCGTGCCCATCCTGTATCACGAGCACTCGGAGACCCCGCGAGCAGCGGGTCTCGCGCTCACGCACGCACTTTATTACCCGCATCCCTTGATCAGACCTGTCTGATGATGTTCTGTCACCCGTCGCTGTGAGTCATGAAAGATGAAGAAACTCGCGCGTGAACCCAAAGACATGGAGCTGCTGCTGCTGCACGTGCAGGACTCGTGTGACCCCTGATGTGTGTTCAGTGTTTCATTCTCTTCATTAGTTCTGCTCATTAAAGTGAAGTTGCCCTTATGCACTATACATCTTCCTATTCTGTCATAAAGAGTGACTTGTTGTTGTCTCAGTAAAAGTAGATAAATCTTCTCGTAGTTGTTCTGTGGTTTCATCTGTTCTCTTTTAAATGAATCTTTTTAATAATGCGAGAATTGTAGTGTTCTTATATAAAGTATTTGCGTTTTTGTCTTGTACTGAATGTTTTTTGAGTTTATTTCTCAGTGTGAATGTTTGAAATAATGAAGTATATTTCTGACTATGATTTTTACAGAGATATGACTTTATTGATAATAAATGACACGCGAATGTTCGTTGTTTCAGTTTGAGGATGTGAGAGATACAGAACAGCGCTTCAAAAACTTGTTTCTCTAATAACTATTATGTTTCTAGAATTATGTTTCTTTTTGTATTTTTGTCTTCTCCTAAATCTACAAACTAAATGAATAAACGTAAGCTATTGTTATTGTCATAACGGAGTAATAAGTTTTGTTCTTTTACTGATTCACATTCTCATTTGTTTGACAATTCTGACCAAATTTAGCCTATAGCTCTAATTCTGATGTGATCAACCTTAACAATTAAAACATAGATTTTACATATTTTTTTAGATGTTTGTCTTTTACAAGATATAAGTATTATCTCAATGATTTCAATTGTTTTATTTTATTTTATTGATTATATTTTTGATTTCATCGCAGGCCTAATAATTTATCAATTAACAATTAATTGTCCTTGAAAGAAATTGAAAAATAATCTCACAAATGTTTTGACACACTATCTTGTTTAACATTTGTATTTAATGGATTCGAATTAAATTAAGATAGGCCTGAAGTCATTTCATTGGATTATACAGAATTAGTTTTCATAATGAACAGTTTCCGCCGCGGCCGCGCGCGCGCAGAGAGCGAGATGATCGGACGGGCTTTTATAAACTGTTCGTCTCTTTTATACTGAAGGTTTCGTGTAATGGTTTTAGAAATCTGACAACAAAACGTCATCACGTTAAACATTTGACAGATTCTTTCACTGGAAGTGTGTGGTGTCTGTGTTGTGTGTGTTCACTGGGATTCAAACAGAAGACCTTTGCGTCGCTCACAAGTCAGATGTTAAATAATTCAACTCCATCAATTAATGTTCTCAAACTAATCACGTCCTGGATATACATATATTTTGAAATGTATTAAGGTTTTTTCTATTAATAATGGAATCTAAAAACGTTTTTCAAATCAGATCAGAATATTTCTAAAATGATGTAGCCTAATATTAGTATTATTACTTTTATTTGTAGGCCAATATTACTTTTATTATATTATTTATTATTGTATTTGTTGTATATTATTTAAGAAATACAAGGAAGAGGAGGACGAAGTAAAAAAAAAGAAGAACAAAAAAAACTGTGTTAGCCTTTGTGAGGAGATGCAACTGCGCACAGACAGCTACATAAAGAACAGAAATAAGAAATTCTGATTGATCCCAAATGACATAAATAGGCTAATAATACCATCAACAATGTAATCTGGTTGACGTCGAATAATGTACTTATGAAATTAGGAGCATCAAAGTTTGATCATTAATTTCATAATTTCGATATTTGAAATTGAAGCTCGTTTGTGATCATGAACAACCAAGTCAAACATATTCTAAAATTCAACAAATTAAAGTTACTTTGAATTACAGTTTGGAGAATCACACAAAACCAAATTTGCGATTTCCCGGATTAGTTTAAACCAGGATTAGACTTTAGTTAAATTATGATGTTTAAGTGTCTTTCAAAAACATACTTAACATAAAAAACCCTTCCTGGTGTACATCCTGAGACTAAACAACTGGACTGACATATTTCAAAAGATATTAATGCTAATTGTTTTCGATTAACACACCTCTTACATTTACATTAATCTGTTTCTGCTTTTAAACCCGCCCCAGGGTTTATTTTACTACACAACATCTTTTGTTTAGTCTTTCTTTCCCAAATGTGTTTTTATTTTATTGTGTGTGACATTGGACTGTGATAAATGTATGTAAGGGATAATGTTCAGACGCAGAAATAATCCCTGACAGTGTGTTGGACGTGACGCGGAGGGTCTTGATTCACACTGAAGGGGTTTATTTCACGATAACCGCCGGCTGACTGTACAAAAAATAAATATAAATGTTAATTTTCTGGATATTTAAATATAAATGTTAAAATGATTTTGCATGCAGCCAAGTCACCGTGATTTAGTAGTTTTGAGAGATGATCTACAACCTGCAAATGTCGACTGGCCAATCAGAATCAAGCATTCCAACGAGCAGTGAAGTAATGGTTAATATTATTCATATTATGTTTACAACAATATAAATAAAGACGAATTTAGACTGAAAATCAAGTGTTCTCGCCGTGAGTGTGTTTGATGAAGACAGTAGTTTCTGCTCTGTGTCGTGTCTCGGCTGACGGAAGCGGAAAGGTGACGTCCTGATTCTTACCCGGAAGTTGATCGTTTTAACCAATGATAAACAAGGAGCGTGAGAAATCTTTTTGAAACCGACCAATCAGAGCAGAGTGTTGATGTCAACGGGCCAATCAGAGAAGATCTTTGTTGAGCGGTAGAGCTGCAACGGAGAGGAGCGGCACGAGACGGTGAGCTCGAGCACATATTCTATTATTTTATAAACACGTCAGAAAACAAGCCGATTATAAATCACATTTCTGTTTATTTAACTCTACAAATCACAGGCGCAGATGAAACAGCTACGTTAAACGAATCACTGCATTAAAGCTCGCGCGCGTGTGAGTGTTTGATTCAGCGCGAGCGAGGCGACTTCACACGAGACCGTTTTAAATCATCTTAAACTTGATCAAATGTGTGTGTTTGTGTATTAAACACCGTGGTCGTGGGAGCGTTGATATGATATGATGTGGGAGAGACCCTCACTGAATGTGTCTTCGATCATCACATCATTTAGTGAAGTAACATCTCGAACAAGATCGACGTGTGTAACGTTAGTTTAGTACAGATCACGTGCTGACGTAACAGATGAAAACATAACGTGACATGAATGAAGTGTGTTAGTGTGATCGGGACAGACACAATGTTTCTTTAAGAATCCTCTCTTCCGTCAACACCTGACACATCACACGTGACATCCATCTCTTTCTAACCCTAAATAAAACCATCAGCTGTGTATAGTGTGTTGGGCGATATGAGACCAGTTTTACTGCACTTGTGTCTTGTTGTCCTCGTGTTGTTGCTGCTTCCATTGTTTAGCTCATAAAAGCGTCTGTTAAATGTGTGTGTGTTCAGATGACGGGGGCGAATGAGTTCAAGTTGACCCAGGGACCAGAGGACAGCATCTCTGCTGTGAAGTTCAGTCCCACATCACCTCAGTTTCTGCTGGTGTCCTCATGGGACTGTACGGTTCGTCTGTATGACGTCAGCACTAACAGCATGAGGATGAAATATCAACACCTCGCGCCGGTGCTGGACTGCGCCTTCTACGTGAGGATTCACTCCACACAGTGACACAGTCCATTCATTTCTTTCCACATCTGAAGTCTTTCTTTTCATCTCTTAGGATCCGGGTCGCGCGTGGAGCGGAGGTCTGGACAACCAGCTGAAGACTCATGATCTAAACACTGATCAAGGTGAACTTGTCTTCGTCTCATCACAGTATTCTCTGGATGTGAATGTGTTCTGTTGCTTTACTCTCTGTCCACACTTTCTGTTGTTCACCGGTCAGATTCAGAGCCTTTGCTCAGTGCGTCAGATGGTGTTGGGTTTGAGTCTCCATGAATGCACTTCAATGATATTTGACTTTAGATGTTTAATATTTAATAGAGTGCCGCTGACCTCGTGTGATTCAAAGTGTCAGTATGGTTCAGATCAGCTGCTCTCTATCAGGCGTGTGGTCTTGTTTTGTTTCAGCCGGAGAGGTTATGAATGTTTGATTAAAGATTGAGTTTAAATAATGAGACGTGGTGTTCTGCTGTCTCACACAGACACCATCGTCGGGACTCACGACGCTCCCATCCGCTGTGTGGAATATTGTCCGGAGGTGAACGTCATGGTGACGGGCAGCTGGGATATGTCCGTGAGACTGTGGGACCCCAGAACCCCCTGTAACGCAGGAACGTTCACCCAGCCAGAGAAGGTAGATGTGTTTGTCTGACAGCGGTGTGTGTCTGGTGGTGGAACAGGAGCGGCGTTTGACGGCGGTCAATGTGTTTCAGGTGTACACGCTGTCTGTGGCTGGGGATCGTCTCATCGTGGGGACGGCGGGACGGCGCGTGCTGGTGTGGGATTTGAGGAACATGGGATACGTGCAGCAGAGACGAGAATCCAGCCTGAAATATCAGACGCGCAGTATACGAGCTTTTCCAAACAAACAGGTGAGACGCACACGTTATTCTCATGTCGTAAAGAACACGAGTCAGCGTCATACTGGTGTTCAGTGAACACCTCGTTCTCAATCACATCCAGATGTGTAACAAGCGCTCTTGTAACGATAATAGTTTCTCTTTTTCTTGTTGATGGCAGTTGTATTTTTTAATCCGAAACGCTCAGTTCTGGCCCTTGATTCTGATTGGTTGAGCCAATCAATTTCGAAACATTGACCCATAAGACTGGTTTTGTTGTCCAGGGTCACATAACACCAATCCATTTCCCCCCAAAACATGCAGCTGTGGTCCGTCTGATGTAACATGAGATGAGTTGTGTAGTTGTTGTGACTTGTGTTGTGTTGTCAGGGTTATGTGTTGAGCTCTATTGAGGGCAGAGTTGCTGTGGAGTATCTGGACCCCAGTCTGGAGGTGCAGAAGAAGAAATACGCTTTCAAATGTCACCGACTGAAGGAGAACGGCATCGAGCAGGTTTATCCTGTCAACGCCATTTCCTTCCACAGCATCCACAACACATTCGCCACAGGTACACACTCTTGTGTTTGTGTGGGTTGTTATTTGAATGCCGTTGTGTGTCAGTTAATGTTGTGTTGTCTGAACAATGACATGCTAATGGTACTATAAACAAGTTTTGTCATGGAGAAACATAACCGCTGAGACATGACTGTGTGTGTGTGTGTTCAGGGGGTTCTGATGGATTCGTGAACATCTGGGATCCGTTCAATAAGAAGCGCTTGTGTCAGTTCCACCGGTACCCCACCAGCATTGCTTCTCTGGCGTTCAGTGTGGACGGTTCTCTTCTGGCCATCGCTTCATCATACATGCAGGAACAGGGGGATATTTCACACCCCGCCGATGCAGTTTTCATCCGTCAGGTCACAGACGCAGAGACCAAACCCAAGTGAGTGTGTCTGACTCAACACAGACTCGTGAGATCTGAGAATAACAACAGCAGTCTGTGGGATTTGATCAGAGATGTTCAGTGAAGGATTGGAAACTCGACTGATCCATCAGGTGTCAGGAAACCTGACCTGTATCATATGATGTGCAGTTGGTGATTGACAGCTGAGTGGGCGGTCCTCGTCTGCATCTCATAGGAAGTGTCTAAGATCATGTGGTGTTTGTGTTCTTGTGTTTACAGATCAACGTGAATTCTGCTCTGATCAGGACGTCTGTTTCTACTTTCAATGTCTGTTTGTCTTCATTCTTTTTATTCTTTTCTGTCAACAAAACAAGTTTAATAAACTTTTATATTGTCATCGTATTTGTTATTGTGCTCATTCTTGTTTTTACATCATTCTAAATTGCCTCTAGTTTCAGGTTATGATCTGGTGTAGAGTCTGTGTGTTGTGTACAATCTGCAATGTTTGCAAAAAAAAAATGAATCATTTGTGTGTGTGTGTGTGTGTGTGTGTGTTTGTTAATTGAATGAGGAGTAATGGATGAACTGAGAAAGGTTTTAAGACACTGTTTGGAAAACTGATGCAGTCAATGTCAGTTCTGCTCCTAAAGAGCTTAACAACAGGGGTTTATTTCAAAAGCCTTAAACAAACCTCGACTTGTTTGCTGTTATTTTCATAATATTGACCAAATAACACTGACGAAAAAGGGACATATTTTATTTTTCAGCATTATGATTTTTTATTTTGCACACCAGAACTGAAGGGAAGCAAGTATAAATCAATTCCATTTTCTTGAAAAATCTTTTCAATCTATTGATCAAATTTATTAATTTGATAAATTTGAACACAATTCATACACTTAAAGAGAAATCATTTCATATTTATGAAAAAAACAAACCACAGTTTGAAGCCTGGACAAAATTGAGCTCCCATAGAAAATGAATGGGAAATTAACACATTTTATTGATCAAAGAAACATCACTAAATTCAACACAATGCAGATCATTCATACACATAAATTAAGTGATGAGTCTATATACACACACAAACACACAAAGAACTGAATTAAGTTTAAATGAACCATTTCACTCATAGTGTCATATAAATACAGCCACTCACACATACACAAAGATTTAATGAGCCAATAACAGCAATTTTGTTTTAATTTAATTCACTGTACAAAACAGACAAACACACACTTCTATATCAGATAAAGATTGTTGATGCTTTCAGACGAAACATCATGACAGTGAAGTTTTCAGTGTAGACACACCCTGAGATCTTCTGCCTGACATGTGATGGTTATTTCTCAAATAAATGACTTGTCTTTTCATATAGAAAGGTCAGATTTGGTTGTCAGCATATTTTTGCATATATTTCTAGTTTAAACCAACACATAGGTTTTTTATTCTACAAATTCAACTTGTGAAAACGTTATTATTAGAGTTCATCCTATCTTTGTGCTGTTTGATGGTTTCTGAAAACAAACACTTAATACTTGTATGAAGACTTTTATGAAAATATTTTTTTCAAGTGAAAATAACAAAACTATGTTATTTTAAATTCAAATGAACGAATCATTTTAGAGGCAAATATAATGGAAAATGAATAAATAAATGCATACTTTTTTTTACACTTATTTTAAAATACAATTTCATGAAATATATTGATGTCATCGGAATCAAAAGTAACACACTTCACCTTCACACATCATGTTAATGATGTTTTCTTGTATATTTAACCTCTGTTTTGACAGAATAATTGTTTGATTGTGTATATGAACCTCACGCTTCTATCATTTCCATCATGGTAGTGCACTGGAAAGATATTCAATAAAAAAAACTTGATGGCAAACAATTAAACTTAAAAAAATCTAGCAACTTAATTTTATAAGCTATACAGAAAATACATCTGATTTGCGTCCCTTACCGCGCACTTATACACTACTCTACGCCATTTTGAAGTATGTTATATTATATATGAGTAGTGCATTCGCCTTAAAATTTCTTACAAAATAAGTGCACTTGAACTTCTGGATGATGCACTTTTTCAACCGAAAATCTGAAGTGTGGAACTGTGGACACTTGACGCACTTCACCGTCGCAGTTTCGCTTACGTAGCAGAAAGGAGGCGGGGCTTATCAGACGCACTCTTCTGCAGAGTAATAACACTTCAATCTGATGATGACTAAAGTAATGCTGGGAAAACACATGCAAACTGCTTTAGCTCACATAGCACAAGTACATCTGTAAGATGTCTGTTAAAGATCTGGAGATCTGGTAAGTGATGTGTAAAAACATCTGCTGAAAGAGCTGTTGTACATCCATTCTAAATCATACACACCTACAGACATCTTCTCTAGTACTTCAAAATATAAGTCCCCGTATGAACAGAAGTTTTTAAGTTGCATTTTTTCCAATGCAGAAGAAGTAAAGATGCTGCCATCTGACTATGGAACCAATCAACATGCTTGATCTGTAGAGATGAAGTCTCTCTCTCTCTCTCTGAGACATGAAACCAGACTTTGACTGAAAGCAGTTGATCTTTTTATAAATAATAACCAGTATATATATATATGCATGCTTGTATATCTTGATCACATCAGGAGGAAGTTAAGCTCAATCCATCATCATCAGTCAGATACTGAGAGTCATACAGTCGATGCTGTTCACTGGAAACTGACTGTCTGATTCTTCTCCGCTGATCCTGAAAATCACCTGTGTGGTTGAAGGGATGGTTGCCGTGGCGACCAGATGTTTACCCAGCCATCCTTCAGCTCCACGCTTATACATCCGGACGGTCACCTACGGCAAGAACAGATGGACAATGGTGAAAGTTGACCAATAAAATACACAAGAGTCTGCGAGAATGACTCAGCATCTCTGTGGAAGGGTCGTGACCTTGACTGTGACCTCTAACCACACCTGTGACCTTCACCTGCTTTACACTGTTGATTCTTTTCTAAACAAACCTCCAGCGAGAAAAACCCTGAACGACTACGAGCTTCTCGATGTTCTGGGGTTTCTCTGAAATCCTGTGGAGCATCACAGACACGTGCTGATGTGAGGATCAGGGGCCGGATTCACAAAACATTCTAAAGAAGAACATTCTTCTTAACTGACAGGTGTATTCTTAAATTCTCATTTAAGAAAGAAGTTAAGATTGTTACATCTTCACAAAAAAAACTTCTGAAAATACTTCTCAAGATTGATCTTAGGAAAAAATTGAGAAGAATCCAAATTCTCGAAACAAAAGCGGTCGAAATATCATCTTAAAATGACGACAGCCTCACGGTTGGGTTAAATCTCCAAAGGTCAGATGTTTCATACAAATATTTGGTTGTTTCACATGTGAAGTGTTTTTATTTGAGCCAGAATCATCATTTTGACGTTATCTTCTCATAAAGGAATATTTATTTTGATATAATAATGATAAGGTCCATCTTCCTCATTTAAGCTTTCATTATTAAACACAGAGTGATTTTTACATTATTCTGGGTCAGAGTGACTCGAAACGGAGAGGGTCACAAGTATCATGCCGTAGTAAAACACAAAAAGAATTATAATAAGTATATTTTTTTTAACGCTTGCTAACATACTAGCAAACATGCGATCACAAATGACGTTTAATGCGAATATATATAGAGATATAAGAATGTGCATATGAGACGTGCTTGTTGTAACAAATATAAAGTTTATTACATGAACATCTAAAGTTGACGTTACCACACGAGCAAGCAAGTGCAATCATATTATTTTGTTCTCATGACAAAATGAAGATGTTCTTCAGAAAATATTTGAGAACGTTTTAAAAAATGTTAGAGAATCGCTCTCACAAACAAACTTCCTATAATTGATCTCAAGAACCATCTCAGATTTTGTTTTACGAACAGTTTCGTGAATCCGGCCCCAGATCTGTGGGATTATAATTATTTACACTTATGCATCTAGCAGAAGCTTTTATCCAAACCCACTTACATCCCATTATAATATACATTTTTGTTTGTAAAGATGTGCAATCCCCTGGGATCAGACCCATGACCTTGGCGTTGTTAGCACATGCTCTTACTACTGAGCTACTTTGAAAGCTGAATGTTGATCACGCTGTGAGGTCTCTGATCATTCATCTCATTCACACGCTACAAGATTCATATTGACAGATGATAGACGCATCGGGGTTAAAAGCTCTTATTCTCTTCTCTCAGCATTCGTTTCATTTTCACAATGTTTTCCCTCCTCTCTGTTCTTCTTTTCTAAGAGAAGAAAGTGCAGGACAGAAGATCCGCATCACATGACCTTTAACATGAAGAACTATCCTGAGATCTGTCTGAACCGGATTCTAAAATCACTTTTTTCCATTCACACCAGCCGTCACAGAGATGCTCAACATTCACAACACAACGCTTCAGTTTATCATAACATCAAACTCTTCTAATGTTTTCTGTGGAACAATGCATTCTGGGAAACCACACACACACAACATGACATTTGATCATATACTTGAAAGATTTGCAGAGGTGAGCGAGTGAATTGAGTTTCTAAGGGGATCAGAGTTCCACCTCCAAATAAAGATCATGAACCCTTCAAACTCACTGTGATCAGAAGCACACGGCTGAAGTTCTTCAGATTGATGTCTGATCTCATCTGGTCATGACATTAGACAGCAGACGGTCGTTGAACAGTCAAATCAGCTGTGATTTATTAATGGAGATCATCAAAACAACAGACAATGAAGCCAAGTGTCCACTAACCGGTTTATGTGTCATTTCACAGAGCAGATGGTCCAGCTGTTATCTACACAAACAACAGATAAGAGACAATTACATTTCAGACGAGAACAAACCTCGCTGATCGCATCAAGAAATAAAGAAGAATGACAGGAATCCTCTGGCGTGAAACACACAAACAAACAGATGAACACAACCGCCTCAAACAGATGAACACCACACACATGGATGAGGGTCTACACACAGAAGGACAAGCTGACAGAAGTCTGGTCTTCACTTCACGTTGGTGAATGTCTGTTGAGCTGAGAGACATGATCAAGCGTCCCCACAAAACATCTCATCATGTACTGTGTGCACAAAACTATTCTCCTTCATTCAATATATTCAAACATCAGCAGAAGATAATGTGACCCTCATTATACAAGAATCCACAGCGATGATCTTCCAATTCAGCCGAGGGTCATTAAAACACAAGACTTATGTTAATCTTCATCTTGATTTTAATGACGTGTGTTTGAAGGGCTGTTGAAACATTGAATGTATTCGGAGGAGAGGAGGGGTCTCTGACGCTTAAATCAACTCGTATATCTGAAGAGATCATTACACAACTACACAACACTCACCGACTCACAGCCAGAGGAACACAACTCGCTTTGGTCCTGACAAACCTTCAGCAGAAGTTCATCAGTAAGTGTTTCTGCAGGAGTCCATCATCATCCGTTTACTGCCGTCACTCAATCACATCCAAAAATCTACTGAAGTACAGTTCAACATCTCTACTAGACCATCAGGAACACACACACACAGACACACAGACACACAGACACGCACACGCATTCACACACACACATACACACACACACAGACACACAGACACACAGACACGCACACGCATTCACACACACACATACACACACACACAGACACACAGACACACAGACACGCACACGCATTCACACACACACATACACAGACACAGACACACAGACACACAGACACGCACACGCATTCACACACACACATACACACACACACAGACACACAGACACACAGACACGCACACGCATTCACACACACACATACACACACACACAGACACACAGACACACAGACACGCACACGCATTCACACACACACATACACAGACACAGACACACAGACACACACACGCATTCACACACACACACCCACACAGACACACAGACACACAGACACACAGACACGCACACGCATTCACACACACACATACACACACACACAGACACACAGACACACAGACACGCACACGCATTCACACACACACATACACACACACACAGACACACAGACACACAGACACGCACACGCATTCACACACACACATACACACACACACAGACACACAGACACACAGACACGCACACGCATTCACACACACACATACACAGACACAGACACACAGACACACACACGCATTCACACACACACACCCACACAGACACACAGACACACAGACACACTGTAGCAGAGTAGGCGGGGCGAGACCGTACGGTCTCACCCCGCCTACTCTACTACACACACACACACACACACACACACACACAGACGCACACACATACACACACACAGACAGAGAGACACACACCCACACGCAGACACAAATGCAGACACACACACGTACGCATGCACACTTACGCACACTTTGACTAAATGAGATCATTCTAGAGACTTATATTGTTTAAATACACGACACATCAGCAGGAAAATGAAGGTGAATGAAGACTCTTATAGCTTTCCTGCAGCTCAGTGGTAAGAACATTGTGTTAACAACGCAAGGTTGTGGTTTCGATCCCAAGAGATTGCAAATACCTATGTAAAAATGTATAGGATAAAAGCGTCTGCCAAATGAATAAATGTAAATGTCTTATTTCCACAACTGAGATGCCCTGAACATAACCAACAATCACTGTGTGTGTGTGTGTGTGTCGACTGTGTTGTGAGTCCGAGCAGGTTGAAGAGTGTGTGTGTGTGTGTGTGTGTGTGCGTGTCGAATGTGTTGTGAGTCCGAGCAGGTTGTAGAGTGTGTGTGTGTGTGTGTGTGTGTGCGTGTCACCTGTGTTGTGAGTCCGAGCAGTTTGTAGAGTGTGTGTGTGTGTGTGTGTGTGCGTGTGACCTGTGTTGTGAGTCCGAGCAGGTTGTAGAGTGTGTGTGTGTGTGCGCGTGTCACCTGTGTTGTGAGTCCGAGCAGGTTGTAGAGTGTGTGTGTGTGTGTGTGTGTGTGTGTGCGTGTCACCTGTGTTGTGAGTCCAAGCAGGTTGTAGAGTGTGTGTGTGTGTGTGTGTGTGTGTGTGTGTGTGTGTGTGTGTGTGTGTGTGTGTGCATGTCACCTGTGTTGTGAGTCCGAGCAGGTTGTAGAGTGTGAGTGTGTGTGTGTGTGTGTGTGTGTGTGCATGTCACCTGTGTTGTGAGTCCGAGCAGGTTGTAGAGTGTGAGTGTGTGTGTGTGTGTGTGTGTGCATGTCACCTGTGTTGTGAGTCCGAGCAGGTTGTAGAGTGTGTGTGTGAGTAGGGTTGTGTCTCTGCTGAAGTGCAGTACTTCAGTCTCGTGTCGTTGTACAGCGAGGTGTGTACAGCTCTGATAATCTCCCTTCAGTTCCTGACCGCTGAGCAGCTGCAGCAGATCCCACGTCCTCATGACACACAGACACTCACTGGGCCGCTCTCATCTGTCTGAACGACAAATGACCTGCACACACACACACACATCTCAGACCTCTGCATCTTCACATATGTCCAACTTCAGGGATAATAGTAGAGACAGTGTGAGGTGTGCGTCTGTGTGATTGTGAGAAGTGTGTGATGATCCACCTGAGATCCAGGACGGTGTGAAGACATCAGGCAGCCAGGTGGTGAATGTTTCTCTGAGCGAGCAGAAGAACTCCTGGACATCAGCGTAACTCACGAGCTCCTTCTTCACCCTCAACTCTTCACTCAGCACACAGTCTGGAGACAAGAAGAGGATTCTGGGAAAAAACAGATCCGACCGAACGTTGAGCCCGCAGCGCTTCATGTGACAGTGGAGGTTACGAGCCTTCGCCTGCAGAGAGAGGAGACGTTGTGAACACACACACACACACATGTGAAGAGAAGAAGACATGACGCTGATCTTACAGTGATGATGTGAAGAGCGTCAGGCACCTGCTCCACTGAGATCTGAGCTTTAGATTTCACCTGAAGCAGCCAGTGAATGTCACTCGGAGCCGAAACACAACCGCTCCACGTCTTCACATCCATACAGAACACACCGTGACCTACACAACACCACACACACACATCATGTGTCAGCGTGTTTGTGTGTTGAATGAACATTTGATGGATGTTTGGAGACTGGACCTGTGATCAACACCAGATTGATCTCGTCTCCGACCGCCTCACACTGGACCGGAACACGCAGGTTATAAAACACTTCCTGTTTCTTCAGACCGCTCAAGTGTCTGTGTGAACACAAGACAAGAGCACATCATCAACACAACACATGAACCTTACACAGACTAACACAACACAACACATGAACCTTACACAGACTAACACAACACAACACATGAACCTTACACAGACTAACACAACACAACACATGAACCTTACACAGACTAACACAACACAACACATGAACCTTACACAGACTAACACAACACAACACAACACATGAACCTTACACAGACTTACACAAAACAACACAACACAACACATGAACCTTACACAGACTAACACAAAACAACACAACACAACATATGAACCTTACACAGACTAACACAACACAACACAACACAACACATGAACCTTACACAGACTAACACAACACAACACATGAACCTTACACAGACTAACACAACACAACACATGAACCTTACACAGACTAACACAAAACAACACAACACATGAACCTTACACAGACTAACACAACACAACACATGAACCTTTGACAGACTAACACAACACAACACAACACATGAACCTTACACAGACTAACACAAAACAACACAACACAACACATGAACCTTACACAGACTAACACAAAACAACACAACACAACACATGAACCTTACACAGACTCACACAACACAACACAACACAACACATGAACCTTACACAGACTAACACAAAACAACACAACACAACACATGAACCTTACACAGACTAACACAAAACAACACAACACAACACATGAACCTTACACAGACTCACACAACACAACACAACACAACACATGAACCTTACACAGACTAACACAACACAACACAACACAACACATGAACCTTACACAGACTAACACAAAACAACACAACACATGAACCTTACACAGACTAACACAAAACAACACAACACAACACATGAACCTTACACAGACTAACACAACACAACACATGAACCTTACACAGACTAACACAACACAACACATGAACCTTACACAGACTAACACAACACAACACATGAACCTTACACAGACTAACACAACACAACACATGAACCTTACACAGACTAACACAACACAACACAACACAACACATGAACCTTACACAGACTAACACAAAACAACACAACACATGAACCTTACACAGACTAACACAAAACAACACAACACAACACATGAACCTTACACAGACTAACACAACACAACACAACACAACACATGAACCTTACACAGACTAACACAAAACAACACAACACATGAACCTTACACAGACTAACACAAAACAACACAACACAACACAACACAACACATGAACCTTACACAGACTAACACAAAACAACACAACACAACACATGAACCTTACACAGACTAACACAACACAACACAACACAACACATGAACCTTACACAGACTAACACAACACAACACAACACAACACAACACATGAACCTTACACAAAACAACAAAACACAACACAACACATGAACCTTACACAGACTAACACAACACAACACAACACATGAACCTTACACAGACTAACACAACACAACACAACACATGAACCTTACACAGACTAACACAAAACAACACAACACAACACATGAACCTTACACAGACTAACACAAAACAACACAACACAACACATGAACCTTACACAGACTAACACAACACAACACAACACATGAACCTTACACAGACTAACACAACACAACACAACACAACACAACACAACACATGAACCTTACACAGACTAACACAACACAACACAACACATGAACCTTACACAGACTAACACAAAACAACACAACACATGAACCTTACACAGACTAACACAAAACAACACAACACAACACATGAACCTTACACAGACTAACACAAAACAACACAACACAACACATGAACCTTACACAGACTAACACAACACAACACAACACAACACATGAACCTTACACAAAACAACAAAACACAACACAACACATGAACCTTACACAGACTAACACAACACAACACAACACAACACAACACATGAACCTTACACAGACTAACACAACACAACACAACACAACACATGAACCTTACACAGACTAACACAAAACAACACAACACAACACAACACAACACATGAACCTTACACAGACTAACACAAAACAACACAACACAACACATGAACCTTACACAGACTAACACAACACAACACAACACAACACAACACATGAACCTTACACAAAACAACAAAACACAACACAACACATGAACCTTACACAGACTAACACAACACAACACAACACATGAACCTTACACAGACTAACACAACACAACACAACACATGAACCTTACACAGACTAACACAAAACAACACAACACAACACATGAACCTTACACAGACTAACACAAAACAACACAACACAACACATGAACCTTACACAGACTAACACAAAACAACACAACACAACACATGAACCTTACACAGACTAACACAAAACAACACAACACAACACATGAACCTTACACAGACTAACACAACACAACACAACACATGAACCTTACACAGACTAACACAACACAACACAAAACAACACAACACAACACATGAACCTTACACAGACTAACACAACACAACACAACACAACACATGAACCTTACACAGACTAACACAAAACAACACAACACATGAACCTTACACAGACTAACACAAAACAACACAACACAACACAACACATGAACCTTACACAGACTAACACAAAACAACACAACACAACACATGAACCTTACACAGACTAACACAACACAACACAACACAACACATGAACCTTACACAGACTAACACAAAACAACACAACACATGAACCTTACACAGACTAACACAAAACAACACAACACAACACAACACATGAACCTTACATAGACTAACACAAAACAACACAACACAACACAACACATGAACCTTACACAGACTAACACAACACAACACAACACAACACAACACAACACATGAACCTTACACAGACTAACACAACACAACACAACACATGAACCTTACACAGACTAACACAAAACAACACAACACATGAACCTTACACAGACTAACACAAAACAACACAACACAACACAACACAACACATGAACCTTACACAGACTAACACAACACAACACAACGGATGAACCTTACACAGACTAACACAAAACAACACAACACAACACATGAACCTTACACAGACTAACACAAAACAACACAACACAACACATGAACCTTACACAGACTAACACAAAACAAAACAACACAACACATGAACCTTACACAGACTAACACAAAACAACACAACACAACACAACACATGAACCTTACACAGACTAACACAACACAACACAACGGATGAACCTTACACAGACTAACACAAAACAACACAACACAACACATGAACCTTACACAGACTAACACAAAACAACACAACACATGAACCTTACACAGACTAACACAAAACAACACAACACAACACAACACATGAACCTTACACAGACTAACACAACACAACACAACACAACGGATGAACCTTACACAGACTAACACAAAACAACACAACACAACGGATGAACCTTACACAGACTAACACAAAACAACACAACACAACACAACGGATGAACCTTACACAGACTAACACAAAACAACACAACACATGAACCTTACACAGACTAACACAACACAACACATGAACCTTACACAGACTAACACAAAACAACACAACACAACACATGAACCTTACACAGACTAACACAACACAACACAACACATGAACCTTACACAGACTAACACAAAACAACACAACACATGAACCTTACACAGACTAACACAACACAACACAACACATGAACCTTACACAGACTAACACAACACAACACATGAACCTTACACAGACTAACACAAAACAACACAACACAACACAACACATGAACCTTACACAGACTAACACACAAAAAGACAAGAGCACATTTTGTGTACTCATGGAACACAACACATGTTGCCTCACATTTCATCAGTTCGTTGCTTCATCTGCTGGAGGATAAATAAGACCGAAGCAGACCGTCAACCTTACACAGACTACACAACACACACACCACACAACATAACACCTGAACCTTACACAGACTACACAACACACACACACACCACACAACATAACACATGAACCTTACACAGACTACACAACACACACACCACACAACATAACACATGAACCTTACACAGACTACACAACACACACACCACACAACATAACACATGAACCTTACACAGACTTACACAACACACACGCAACACTGAATTCACTACACACACAGCAAAACAAATGAACCTTACACAGACTAACACAAAACATTCATTGAAACAACTCTGCGCTTACAGTAACATTAACAACACACACAACACAACAACAGGTTCTAGAAGCTCACCGCACATGTCTGAGAAAGTCTTGTGAACTGTGAGTCCAGTCTGGTCTGGTCTGAGGAGATTTGCTGGTTTTACTGTGACTGTGGAGTCCAGAGGAGAAGAGCATCTGTACCATCTGAAACATATCTGAACCTGAGCAAACACAACACATGAAATATCAAACAAACCACAACACATCACAGCAGTAAACAGGCTCTACACCTGTAGTGTAACACACACAGAGTTATTGGTCATGTGTTAGTGGTCTAAACACACACACACACACACACACACAGTTATTGGTCATGTGTTAGTGGTCTAAACACACACACACACACACACACACAGTTATTGGTCATGTGTTAGTGGTCTAAACACACACACACACACACACAGTTATTGGTCATGTGTTAGTGGTCTAAACACACACACACACACACACACACAGTTATTGGTCATGTGTTAGTGTCTATCAGATGTTTACTGACCGTTAGAAGGAGACTGTGAGACTGTGAGACTCTGAGACTGCAGCACAAACTGAACATGGAAAACACTGAAACTCAATCCAGAAAGAGTTTCACAATCACCCTTCAGCTCCTTCTGTCTCGCTCATCAACACACGGTTTGTGAAGTGTCTCTGATGTCTTGTGTTTTTAAAAGTATTTGACACAAAACATATTTATACAAGAAATGATTTTCCCAGCAAGCACCCAGAGCTGATCAGTCCTGTCAGGTCTCCACACAGTGTGTCAGATGTAGAAGTCATTTTAATCGTGTTACACAAAGAATCTTTAATAAACTGTATAAATAATTGTAACATTTACACGACAGAAATGTTCAAAATGACTCTTTACATTTTAATAACAATAAAAAGATGTTTTACTGAAACTTCACATCATCACTGTGTTTAAGTCACTTTACTACAGTGATCTTAGACTATCATACATGTTGGTGTTTCTCCATGACAACAGGAGGAAGTGATGCTGTGTATTAGCTAGGATGTAAAACGCACATAAACATTATACAGATCATGTCGATTCTGCTCATGTTCACAGTTTCGCCCGCGCGCACGCACACGCGCACACACGCACACCCACTCCTAACTGAAGCCAACTGTATCGCACAGACACGCACGCGCTGCTGCTCGGTCATAAAGAGACGGATATTGGAGGATATTAGTTTGAGATGAAGAATGTTTAATTTCAGTGTAAATACACACAAAGCGTTTCAGCGAGACGATAAGAATCAGAAGCGACACAATCGGGCTCAAACAGACTCTTATGAAAAGCGTCTGAACTCAATAACGCGACGCGTCTCTCTCCGCTGACCTGCACTTCAGCGTCAGATCGCGCCGCTGATAAACGAGTCGCGCAATAAAGAGCTGAAAGAAATAGAAATGAAAGTAAAGCCAAAGCGATATCACACACAAAAGATCCGAACGGGATTTAATATGACTGCAATCAAAGAACCGACTCAATGACTCTGAGTCTATATTATCTGATGATAAAAACCAATGACAAAGTTTACAGAAATAAACATTTAATCCCACCGGAGCAACACAACAGAGTGATTTAGTTCATCTCTCTTTTTAATTATTACATTTATTGCGTTTAAATGAAGAACAATAAAAGCAATAATGACTCGACGAGAGATTATCTAAATCACTCATTAGGACTGTCTGTGACATTGACAATAACATTAATTATTCACTCGTTGTTCTTCAGTGTGTGTGTGTGTGTACTTAACCATCTTTTGGGGACAATTTTGTTCTCGACCGTGTGTAAAGCCTGAGAAGAGAAGGATGTTGAATATGTAAAATGATGTGATGGGTACAGATGCTGAAGAGGCTTCTGATCGCTCTCACTCATATTCATGAGATTCACTACATTATCATCCACTCTTGAAATTATACTCGCACTTCAAAAGAAATTCACATCTCAATTGTATTCTTGTCAAAACACATCGATGTAGATTCTGGAAGCAATGGCACTCGATACATGCGATGTCTTAACCAACTCTCATAAACCAAACAACACAAATACTGACAGTTCAGATCCTCCCAATGCAAAAGGACGAGCAATACCCACACAAACACTGATCATTACGGGTCATTCATAACGAGAGACCTCGACCTGATGGGGTCAATGAACGTGGAGCTCAACAAGATCAACGCCCGTGTGACACAAACTCCTCTCAAAGCCGCGCGTGAAAACGATGAAAATTCCCCTTCCGTGTCTCAGCTCACGACACTCAAAGCTGCAATTGTGCTTTTCACTAAACATCAGAATTTATTTATTTTCTCTCTAAATTCCTCGATATCACTTTGCAGTCGTGTGTCTGTCTGTCACGATCTCTCCTGACACACAGCGCGACGAATCTGCAGATAGTTTTAGTGTTTTTAACACGTTAGTAATGAACAGAGTGGCTCTGGAATCATACGAATAACATTCAACCCAAAACACATAAACACACATCTGCTTTATGAAAAGTATTAACTCGCCTCTTATCTTATGAGAAACATCACTTACACTGATCCACTTGAGCACAATTCTCTCAACAGACCTAAAAATACGTTTGGAACTTTTCCCAAGTATATGAAGAAATATGACCGTTGTATTGCTTAAAAATGATTATGAACTTGTTTTTTTGCAATTAAATGCAATTAAATATTTTTTTTTTTAGGGAAAAATGTTGTTAGTAGTTCACAGAATAAAACAAAGATAATAATTTTACCCAAACATACCATCAAGAGGTCAATTCAGATAAACAGAAAGTGTTCTTTGAAATTGTCTCTTATTTTTTTTAAGCTGCAAGATGATTCACAAGCAACACAAGAGCCAGTTTAACAATCTGATCATTACGTTTATTCATGTGCACATTAAAAAGGAAAGTATTTTATCTAGGACTTCTCCGTGACAAAGGTCTACACTGTATCGGTAGATTATTGTTATAATATAAAAATAATTTGTTTTTTTCTCATACCGCAGTTCAGTGGATGAATGATGTCTGTTGAAACAGCGCCACCTGCTGACAGGATCAACAACTGTTTACCAGCCCAAAACATCTGCTTTTAATGAAATGAATGTGTAATATAGTGTACCATGACCCGCGTCGTCAAAACATAAAAAGTCATATGATGATACTCCTGTTTGTGAGACGAAACTTTTAAATCTTTAAATCTGTGTTTATTCGATGTTTTTAACTCAAATATTTCCCAGAAGAAAAGATGAAAAGCATGTGCTGCTGAAAGTTTCATGTCTGAGAACTGAAGACAAAAGCCACATGAGATGAATGGTGAGAATGAAAACATGTGTTCATCATCTGTGCCGACATCACATGACTACACAACAGATCTTTGAGATCTCATTTAAAGAGAAGAAGACGTCTAACCTGACTGAGACTCTGACAGGGACGATTGTGAAGGTTTTATTCACACAAACACACACAGAGTTAATGAGTTTTATTTCTTCTTTATGTTCTGAATACATGTACAGTAACTGTATTTAAGAGTTTTTTATGAACAGAATGAAGATCATTGACTCAAGGGACAGTGAACAGAACTGAGTTGTAAGAAACTGTGTGAAAACTGGTTTAGAATTCAAGACTCAAACATGAAGTTACGATAAAATCAACAAGTTGAATGTTTTATACATGTAATCAACATGCTTATTTCTGTAAACGGACTATAAAAACTTCAGATGTACTTCAGACAGGTGATCTCACCTTTAGTCATCATTCTCTGTCTCTTGTGTCTCTCATGTGTTGATTGGTCGACGCAGCCGCATGCTGATCGGTTGTTTGTTGAATTTCTGCATGATTTCTTTGATGCGTGACAGATTGGAGCGACTGAGAACAAAGTCACACCTGCTGGCACCGATCTTATATCCCACCTCACACACTTTGCTGCTGGAGCTGAAGCCCTCGGCTCGAGCCCTCACTGTGTATTCTCCAGGATTCAACAGACGCCAGAAATCTCCATCAGATGCTACACACAAACATAAGTGTGTGAGGGAAAGTCTCAGCTGACAGAAGTGTGGGACAGTCATAATAACACAAGCCCAATATAATATACACAACACAACAAGACCTTGAAATACACACAACTTGAGAGACAGACGGAAGATTTCAAGTTTCCTCACCTTCCATCAGTGTGTGTGCTTGTGTGTTTGTACCTGTGTGTCTGTGTGCGTGTGTCTGTGTGTGTGTGTGTGCGTGTGTGTGTGTGTGTGATGTGTCTGTGTGTGTTTTACCTGTGCGAATATCGTGATTGATTCCCTCCACAGAGATGACAGCATTAGTGATTCCTTTACCCTGAACATCTCTCACAAAACCTTTAATCCCACGATGCACCTGTGCATGAACACATGTTACGTCTCAACTGTGTGTCTATGTAAAATGAGGAGTGTGTGTGTGTGTGTGCCTGCATGTGTCAGTGTGTGTGTGTGTGTGTTCACCTGTTCCATGAAGACCAGCAGTGATTCACGGTTATTCTCCCACTCCTCTGGTAATTCAGACTGGTGTGGATATTTGTCACATCCCACATACATGGAGAGCTCAAAACAGTTTGTGTGCAGGTAACTGAAATCATTCATACCTGTTAACACAGAACAAGTGTTAGAAGTGTGACGTATGATCACACACACACACACACACACACACACACGCACGCACACACACACACACACACACACACACACACACATGTTTACACAGCTATCTTTATGAGGACATACATTGTCAACACAATCTGTAGCCACTTACCCTAACCATCAGAAGTGAGTACCTGACCCTAAACCTGATTATAACCTAAACCTGATTATAACCTAAACCTGATTATAACCTAAACCTGATTATAACCTAAACATGATTATAACCTAAACCTGATTATAACCTAAACCTGATTATAACCTAAACCTGATTATAACCTAAACCTGATTATAACCTAAACCTGATTATAACCTAAACATGATTATAACCTAAACCTGATTATAACCTAAACCTGATTATAACCTAAACCTGATTATAACCTAAACCTGATTATAACCTAAACATGATTATAACCTAAACATGATTATAACCTAAACCTGATTATAACCTAAACCTGATTATAACCTAAACCTGATTATAACCTAAACATGATTATAACCTAAACCTGATTATAACCTAAACCCTAAAACCAGGTCTTGACCCTCAAACAGTCCTTTAAAGGGGTCTCAGAAGGTGAGGACTGGACAAAATGTCCTCACTTTACTCTCTTAGTCCTCACTCTGCTGATCTAAGACTCACACTGGTCCTCATAAAGATAGATGTACAAGCACACACACACACACACACACACACTGACTGCCTGCGGCTGTGTGCCAGGACGCTCCGTTGATGGTTCCGTCCTCTTTGGCGAAGTCATCGATGTGACAGACCCTGCGGCTGACGTCGGTCATGAGTCTGTGAGTAGAGGCGTATGAGAAGGCCAGCCAGCGGAACACGTGATCGTCAGGCGTGGCCGTCTGCTCGCGTAACACAGACACTGAGCGTGTGCGGTCGTACGGGAACGTCACCACCAGCTCGCCGCCCTGCAGGTTTCCCCCCAATACAAACGGAATCTTCTCCATCCACGACACCAGAGCGCGAGTCTCTACTGCCACCTGTGGACAGAGGTCAAAGGTCACTTTATTGTGTTGTGTTCCTCTAATATAATGTTTGTGTCGACACAACAGCACGTGACATTTATTCTTCAGACACACAACTGTCACACAGCAGCTCAGAGACACACACTCGTGACACATCATGTGTACAAAATCTATTTATTAAATTATCCTGATGTCTCTCTTGATTCTGATTGGTCAGAGACTGTTACACGTCACATTCTCAAACCACACAAACACTTCACACTCTGATGACTCTTCAGGGACTCACTGTGGCGTTTTTAGACTTGTACCAGTCTGGAATGGACACGTGGTGGTTATGAAACTTCCGCGGGACCCATTTACGACTTTCAGCCTCCCAGAGAACAGAGTTGAGATCAGGAAAGTTATGATGAATGTCCAAACCGTCCTGACTCCAGCGCCCCAGAGACCAGCCACTCATCTCCGATCCCTGACACACACACACACAGTTGAGAGAGGAGTCTGTACATTCCTGTTTTTGTCCTGTGACTGAATGGTGAAGGTTTGATGAGAGCAGACGCACCGCCTCAGACGCTTTCTCGAAGCCATCGGGGTTGGCGGACGGCAGCAGGTGGATGCGAGTCTCATGTACCAGGTGTCGTATCCGTGGGTTACCGGACAGATACTCCAGACACATGAACTGCATCAGCAGCAGCAGCAGCTCTCGGCCCAGAACCTCGTTACCGTGGGAACCAGCCGTGTAACGAAACTCGGGTTCACCTGAGACACACACACATCATCTTTTACTCAGCCCACGTTCACAAGATGAATAACGGAAATCTTTCTCCTGTGCGTTTTTGAAAAGTCTGACGCACACATGACAGCGTCATCAACACTCTCTACATTGACACAGATTCAGGATAACTGATAAACCGCTGTAGTCTGCACCAGGCCAGTGGATGGCGATGTTGTTGTGTAAAGAAACAGGACGTGCTCTTATTGGTGCAGCAAATCCACATTTTGTTGGGGAAGCGTTAATAGTCCATGTCGCTACCCGATCCGTCCCGGAAACACGATTTGTTCCGCGCATGCGCTAAAGTGCGTCTAGTAGTGGGTTAAAGCACTGAACTGGTAAATCAAAAGGTTGCTGGTTCGATCCCAGCAGACACCACCAGTGTGTCCTTGAGCAAGACACTTTACTCCATGTTGCTCCAGGGGGATTGTCCCTGTAATAAGTGCACTGTAAGTCGCTTTGGATAAAAGTGTCTGCCAAATGACTAAATGTAAATGTAAATGTACTTACTGCCGAATTAACTTATGGCAGTTTAAAAAAAAGTAGTTTGACACAACCTAACCCACACAAACCATACCAGAAATGATTTTATGTATAAACTCTTTATTGAAAATTGCATCTAACACCAGAAGACATTAAACAAATTACAATTTGTAATGGTTTGGAGAAATGTACTAAACGAGGGATAGGCTACACTGGCCTTTTAAGAGCGGAAAATAGTCTTTTTGAAATAAATGTTGTTTCTTTTTTATTTTATTTATTAATACCAACGAAACAACAATATAAAAAAA
>CM017893.1:127500-147500 GCA_008369825.1 Triplophysa tibetana
CAACACACCTGAACATTTACCTGCTGTGTGTGTTTGTGTATGTACTCTGTTGTGCTAGAATGATATTTCTGTTTGTCGGACAGGACGTTTATTGGTGGTGTTCAGCAGGTGGAAATGACACAACACACTTTATTTATTTCATGTGTAAAGTAAACACGAGACACATGTTTGTGGAATGTGAGAAAGTTCAGGAATGAAGATCTGTGGTGCTAGTCATTAAAGATTGTCATGAGGTCAGATGGAAGAGAACACAAACACTGTACTATGTGAACATGAAAAGAGTTTTTCGCATCTGTACATGTTGTGATTCCATCTCCTCTTTATCATGTTCACGTGACACAATATTTGACAAACATTTATTCTTATTTCAGCCTCAGCAAAAGTTGAAGAGCATGTGACTGTGATGCTTCTCAGCAGATGAAGTCACTTACCGTCGCTCACATCACTCACGCTGTCTCTTTCACTTTTCTCTTTCTTTTTATTCACAGCCGTGACTACACTGTTAGACATTTCAAAGGGTTTTTACAGTAACTCACTGGCAACACTGTTGCCAGTAAGTTACTGTCATTGAGATGTACAGTACCAGAACTGTATTTCCCTTTTACAGTAATTAAACACTACTGTAAATATATAATACAGTCCAGGTACTGTAAAAGCCTAGATTAACAGTACATCACTGTAATCCTATTCATTGGTTTATGTTCTTACTAAATATAAATTCGATTTTATATTATTTATATTAAAATTATTTTTATTCAACACATTTACTGACAATAACTCCCAATGCAATATTGAAAAAGAGTTTTTTAATTAAATTAATTTAAACATTACAAATGCTAAAAACACAAAAATACATTTAATACAATTAATGTTATTTGCAGGAATGCATTAACACTTCTGTCATTCAAACCATTGTATCAAATGTAAAGATAAAAAAATTATTTTACAGTATATTGTAAAAAAAAAAAAGAAAATCTGGAATAAATATAGAACTGATTTAAAATGGAATTCACAATTAACTTACAATAAGAAATATAAAGTAAATAAATTATTTTATAGAATTATATCTGGAATACAAAAAAAACTTTATTTTAAATGGAATTCACCATCAACCGCATCAAACAATACTAACATGTGAATAAAATTCATTTAAATAACTTAATAAAATAAATTGAAAAATCCTGTAGAACAGGATAAAAACCCATAGTAAAAGATAAATAACATTCCTAACGAAATCCTGTAGGCTTCCTTTGGACTCCTGGTCCTGTGAGAGTCCTACAGGAAAATGATCACGAAGATCCTTCGGTATTCCTGTAGGGCATCGAAATAAATTAATTGCACCACAAAAAACTGTCAGTACATACTGCAGTTCACGATCGTTATAAAATTCTCCAAAATAACAACATTCTCCAATATTATTTACACATTTATTTTTTTGTACTATTTCAACACAAACAACGTTGTTACCTATGTGATGGTGATATTTATTTCAAGTAAGGGTTTGCGCAGACAAGATGGTTGGTAAATGATGACAGAACTTTCATTTTTTAGGTAAACAATCACTTACACTCTGTTTGGCTAACATACACAGCTATGATGACATGTGGCGTTGTGGCTGGCAAAAGCAGTTTTGCCTGTTATATTAAATAAAACAAAGCCAGATCCTTAACAAACGTATCTGAGCTCAAATCTTGGTTAATTCCACTAATATGAGATGGGCCCACATTGTCACCATGGACTTGGATGTCTGGAACTTCATCAATCACGTCAGTATCTTGTCCTGTATGTGGCTATGCTACAAGCGACTGCCAGTGTTTTCTAGATATGTGTGTGGCTAAGGACGACCTAACTCTAAATATTTTGTGTATCCCTCAAAAGGACAAGTAACTTTTTACCATCCCGTAACGTTATGTACTCTTAAATGGCCGTATGGTGGTTGCAAACCTTAAAGAAATACATATTGGTGGCAGTCTTTCACGGAATGCTTAAAACAAAGTAGCAATAATACGTTACCTTGCTTTTTTCTCTCTTGGGAATACAATCTTCGTGGGAAATGTAAGTTTCTCTCAGCTCCGTCGTAACAGCTCCTTCGTAAATGTACGGTTGTTTCGGCTCCGTCGGAAAAGTTCTCTCTGCTCCTTTGTAAACGTGCGGTTTTCTCAGTTATAAAATATTTATTTAAAAGTCACGGTCTCTCTCAGCTCCGCCGAAAACAAACCGTTACATTTTCAGCCTCAGGTGTTTTCAGGAACTGCGCCACTCAAATATACTTCCCCGTTAAAACCTTCACCGTTCTGCGTTGGGGTTCCTTTTTCAAAACGAATAGAGCAAATCCACTTTCCCTCAAAAACGAGCAAAATAATTACTTTGTGTTTGAAGACCGCCAAAGACCATTAGGGGAAAAACAGTATAGTACATCAATTTAAAAAAATACAGTAAATCACTGTATTTAGTGTTTGACGTCAAACAAAATTCCCACAATGCAATGGAAATTACAGTTATTTACTGTATAGATAAATTGCTGTATTATACTGGGTGATATAAAGTAAATAACTGTTAAAATTACAGAAATGTCTAACAGTGTACAACACAACACAACACATAAGGTAAGCATCTCCCATCGTCTCATGTGACACAAACATAAACCTGTGTTCATATTTCACATAATATTCTATGAGATTTTACAAGCTGAGGTCAGAAATGAAGCTTCTTCAGATATCTGAAAACTTCCCCCATAAATATCTACATTTACATTTACAGTTATGCATTTGGCAGACGCTTTTATCCAAAGCGACTTACATTGCTTTATCCTATACATTTTACATAGGTATCTGCAACCCCCTGGGATCAAACCCACAACCTTGCGTTGTTAACACAATGCTCTTACCACTGAACTACAGGAATGCTATCTGAAACTTTTCATACATGCGAGAGAAGAGACTCGGTCTACAGGAAGTCAAAGAAGAAACTCATGTGAAAGATTTAAAGCTCTTGATCTTAATGCATTTCTACAAGTCGAACACAGTTTCCTTCAAGGATCAAATGATGTTTAAGTGGAGATCATTGAAGCATCCACAGCCCTGAGAGGGATGGAGTGTGGAATGAAGTCATCTCAACAGAGATCTGAGAGTTTCACACGCGTGTGTTTATGAGCTCTGTGAATGTTTCACATGTTTTACAGCTCATACGGAGACGTGTGATGGACACACATGATGAAGAGCGTGTGTGTGTGTTGTTACCTGATGTTGAATCAGATCCAGAAGATAGTTTGGAGGTAAACACTTTGCTTTTGGTGTTCTTTCTGACCCGTCCGTCGGTGGGCAGAATCTCCTCTTGTGTTGAGGTCCCATGATAAAGTTCCTTTATGTAGGAATCTTGAGCCAGAGATCCAGAGGAGACATCCATCAAGTCCAGAAAAAGGAGAAAGTGAAGAGACAACTGGAGAAACATCATCAGCTCTGATCTCTGATCAGCTCGTCTGGACCCATCCAACTTCTGCTGGAATCACTTCTGCTCGCTTGCCCAAGAGAGAGAGAGAGGCGGTGAGTTTAAGAAAAGTGAAGGAAAAGAACACAGCGCACAGAGAGACTGCGAAAGACAGTCAGATCGAGTTTAGAAGGAAGAGAAAGTTTCTATAAAAACAAGTCCTCTCACAACAGAAAGAGAGAAAGAGAGAGAGAGATCTGATCCAGAGTTCTCATTCATGTCTCACTGTGACTCCACCCACTGAAGTTAGGTGGTGTTTCCGCTGACCTCAATATCGTCCAGTCCAGCATCCCAGAAAGGACCTGAAAGAGAACATCTGAGCTTCTGTTTCACTAACACATGACATGTGTCTCAGTGATTAGGCCTCCAGTATACGTGTGTGTGTGTGTGTGTGTGTGTGTGTGTATGTTGTTTGCATGTGTGTGTGTGTGAGTGTGTATGTTGTTTGCATGTGTGTGTGTGTGTGTGTGTGTTTGTGTGTGCATGTGTGTACAGTTGTGTATGACAGATTAAAACACTCTCTCAGTCAGATGAAATCATGTGGAGTGAAATCCACGGTGCATTCTTCCAGACCTGAGGGAAAACATCTGTCCGTCTGAATCTCACCCAGCTTCACTCCACATGTTCACATTTGACACTTTTTATCAGCTTCAATACGTCGTGTCCTTAAATGACCAACAAACTCCACACACATTCCCTGCGAGAACACAAAGATCTGTTTCACATCAGGCCTGAAGTGTTTTCACATGAGCTCAGGAGTGAGATTGAACATCAGCTCATCACAAACCAGCGTCACACCTCATGAGCTTCTGTCTCCGTCACGTCTCGGGTGGAATCCTGATGTTCGGCTGCAGGAGAAACACAAACATGACAAGAGAACATTGATGGATCTGTGGAGAGCTTAAGAGCTTTGAGTTCTGATGATGAACATATGCTCAACAGAACTTCAACACAACAACATTCACAACTGGACTGAAAGAAGCAGATGATCGTCACACACTTCTGCCATCAGATCCCAAACTAAAACTCTTTCTGCTCAAACACTGAGACTGAACGTGAGAGCTTCTGTCAGTCTCATCACAGTCTGAGATCACAACAACAAGAAAACTCAACAATCATCCCCACGAAAACAGAAAAGACAAACATTCATATCAATATATACTGTATAATAGTTCCACGTTGAATCAGAAGAGTGTGAATGAAATGATGGGATGTTTGATCACGTGATGGTGAAGACACACAGCACACGTCAAGCCAACATCATAAAGACCAGAAGAAGCTCTACTCACATTCAGTTCTCCTCACAAGTCTTTACAAGTTTTTAAGTTGTTGTGAAGACGCTTAACATCACATTTATATGAAAACAGATAATGGAGATAATGTATATCAGCGTTACTAACTGGTCCGTGTACGTTTTATTCATTTGATATCCTATTTGAAATAAATTATCGGAAACTGAAAGATGAGTCGATTTGTGTTTTTTTGTTTAGTTCACCAAACGAAATATAACATTTCGGCCCGATTTTTCATTTTTCGTTTGCCGTTGAAAAAACGGATTTTGGACTCAATATTGGATTCGTATATGTGGGCGGTTCATTAACGCCCCTTTCACCCGATTGGTCAAATCGCTCACCATTCTGTACGGACTTGATTCTACACAGCAGATTAAGAGTCTGTACGAGTGCGACATTGACAAGTGTTTGTACTTTAATATATGTTCACTTGAACCACCAGACAGACTCGCACATCTTAGGCCCGCTAGGTTAAGAGGGACGCGCACAATGGACTTTCTCTTGTTTGCTGTGCACCCTGTCACACAGCAGTTTTAGTCATTGTTATGTTTTTTGTTATAAATTAGAAATAGCAAGGAGGCATTTTCCCGCAATAGAAAGTCGGTTGGATTATTCCCCGGTGTGGGCGTGGCCTAAATGCGCTCTCTCTTAATGCGCTAGCTCAAGTTCAAAGTCTACTCCTGATGCAAGTTGGGCCAATTTGCACTTATTTTAGTGTTCATTGTTAAAAAAAATTGGATGAATAGGCTCTATATCACGAACTTGGATACAGATCATTTAGATCAAACTCCAAAAATTCCACGACGACCATAATTCTTAATGCTGTCCACAAGAGGGGGTGTCAGTCTCTTTCAATCTACTTGATCCACTCTCCGTACAGATAAAGTAACAAATATATCTATAAATTTAATCTGCACTGCCATGAATATGTCGTAGCTGTATGTCTGAGAACAAACATCACCCATAAGGAACATCAATGAATCTGCTCAGTTGGGAGCCTGCATGCAGATGTGTATGTCAGTTTGTAAAACACAAAATTTAATTCTGCAAAACGTTTATTTTATTCTCACAACATCACATGTAACCAAACGAAATGTGACCTGAAATGTTTTAGAAATTTGAGTCAATTTATCACAAATAATTTTCTTTCAAAAGCAACAATTTTATAGTGCAAGTTTATGAACATTGCTAAACTTAAAACAGCATTCTGTAATGATGATTGGGAACATTCTTTATGGAGAAATAGTTCATGCCATCTATAAAAAACATGTGAAGGGGGGGATTCCTTAGCTCCAACTATATATATTCAATTACATCCTCTTGTGTAGTTATGATAAATAAATAAATTATTGATCAGTTATATTCCAATAATAAATAATTCAATCAATATTCTTCTGCCCAATAATTATTGTGATCTGAGTAAATTATATGTACAGTATGCATGTATGTATGTACAGTGAGGGAAATAATTATTTGATCCCCACACTGATTTTGTAAGTTTGCCTGCTTACAAAGAAATGCAGGATCTATAATGTTTAGGTTTATTTTAACTGATAGAACCTGAAAATCAACCAAAATATCATTGGAAATAAAGGTTATAAATTGATTTGCATTTCAGTCAATGAAATAAATATTTGATCCCCTACCAATAAGCAAGAATTCTGGCCCCAAAGATTGGTTATGGGCCTACATGGCCCACAGATTAGTCCTGTCACTTTAAGACAGTACTCCTAAATCATCTTGTTATGTATATAAAAGAGGCCTGCCAACAGAATCTGTATCTCCCATTTCAACCTCTCCACCACTATGGTCAACCAAAGAGTGGCTTAAGGAGACGCCAAGAAACCTTAAAGATTGACAGATGAGTGGACTCAATAATATCCTGACACATGTTCAAACCTGGCGACCAACTATCAGAAATGTCTGACCTCTGTGCTTGCCAACAAGGGTTTCGCCACCAAGTACAAAGTAATGTTTTGCTTGGGGATCAAATTCTTATTTCACAGACTGAAATGCAAATCAATTTATAACCTTTATATAACATTTTCCCCAGATTTTTTGTTGTTGATATTCTGTCTCTATCAGTTAAAATAAACCTACCATAAAAATGATGGACCCTTCATTTCTTTGTAAGCAGGCAAACTTAAATCATCAGGGGATCAAATAATTATTTCCCTCACTGTATGTATGATTAACAATAGTTTTAGCATTTGTCTTTTCTTTTAGTTTTTAGTTTAGGCATCGACTCTTTGTTTCCAGTTTAAAATAAGAGCTTTATCTGGTTGTGAGAATGTACATATCACTATGTTTTGGAAATGTTTGAGATTAAGCTTAAGGGAGCAGTGTGTGTGTGTGTGTGTGTGTGTGTGTGTGTGTGTTTGGTGGTGGAATGACTATATGTAGAAGACCAGATTTATATGCTAACCGTGTTGTGCCTAAACTATAGGGCTTCTATTGTCATACAGTAATGAAGATATGCTGTGAATTGGACATCCATATTATCCAAATTATCTTTGGGAAATTTGTATCAGTACCTATTAGTTGATTGCTCCTGTTTGACATATCGCTTATTGCTCCCTGAACTCTCTGTAAATCTCTTTGGATAAAAGCGTCTGCTAAATGACTAAATGTTGATGTAAATATATAGTTCTATCATTTTGGTTTTGTAACAATTTCTGAATAAGCTCACGCCCATTGAGAATGAGAAACCCATTTATAAAGCAGAGTTACAGTGAGGAAAATAAGTATTTGAACACCCAGCTATTTTCCATGTTCTCCCACTTAGAAATCATGGAGGGGTCTGAAATTATCATCGTAGGTGCATGTCCACTGTGAGAGACATAATCTAAAAAAAATCCAGAAATCACAATGTATGACTATTAATTTGTATGAAACAGCTGCATATAAGTATTTTAACACCTGTCTATCAGCTAGAATTCTGACCCTCAAAGACCCGTTAGTCTGCCTTTAAAATATCCACCTCCACTCCATTTATTATCCTAAATTAGATGCATCTGTTTGAGGTCGTTAGCTGCCTAAAGACACCTGTCCACCCCATACAATCAGTAAGAATCCAACTACTAACATGGCCAAGACCAAAGAGCTGTCCAAAGACACTAGAGACAAAATTGTACACCTTCACAAGGCTGGAAAGGGCTAGGGGGAAATTGCCAAGCAGCTTGGTGAAAAAAGGTCCACTGTTGGAGCAATCATTAGAAAATGGAAGAAGCTAAACATGACTGTCAATCTCCCTCGGACTGGGGCTCCATGCAAGATCTCACCTCGTGGGGTCTCAATGATCCTAAGAAAGGTGAGAAATCAGCCCAGAACTACACGGGAGGAGCTGGTCAATGACCTGAAAAGAGCTGGAACCACCGTTTCCAAGGTTACTTTTGGTAATACACTAAGACGTCATGGTTTGAAATCATGCATGGCACGGAAGGTTCCCCTGCTTAAACCAGCACATGTCCATGCCCGTCTTAAGTTTGCCAATGACCATTTGGATGATTCAGAGGAGTCATGGGAGAAAGTCATGTGGTCAGATGAGACCAAAATAGAACTTTTTGGTCATAAGTCCACTAAACGTGTTCGGAGGAAGAAGAATGATACCATCCCAAGAACACCATCCCTAATGTGAAGCATGGGGGTGGTAGCATCATGCTTTGGGGGTGTTTTTCTGCACATGGGACAGGGCGACTGCACTGTATTAAGGAGAGGATGACCGGGGCCATGTATTGCGAGATTTTGGGGAACAACCTCCTTCCCTCAGTTAGAGCATTGAAGATGGGTCGAGGCTGGGTCTTCCAAGAAATCAATGACCCGAAGCACACAGCCAGGATAACCAAGGAGTGGCTCTGTAAGAAGCATATCAAGGTTCTGGCGTGGCCTAGCCAGTCTCCAGACCTAAACCCAATAGAGAATCTTTGGAGGGAGCTCAAACTCCGTGTTTCTCAGCGACAGGCTATAAACCTGACTGATCTAGAGAAGATCTGTGTGGAGGAGTGGGCCAAAATCCCTCCTGCAGTGTGTGCAAACCTGGTGAAAAACTACAGGAAATGTTTGACCTCTGTAATTGCAAACAAAGGCTACTGTACCAAATATTAACATTGATTTTCTCAGGTGTTCAAATACTTATTTGCAGCTGTATCATACAAATAAATAGTTAAAAAATCATACATTGTGTTTTCGTGATATGTCACATGAATTATAAACATTTCATGAATATGAAACATGTACAGCTAAAGACATTGTAAATTATAACTGATCGATCGCATTTCTGAACAGCGTGATGTCGCGCTCACATAACGCGCATGCGCAAAGCGTTCGCGCGCAGAAGACCATGGGAAATTACCCGAAATGAAAAAACAGTATTTCGGGTCGTTATTTCGTTTTGGTTTATGTATTTATTGGATTTCCCGTTTTAAGATGAAATTAGAAGATAACCATCGTTTTTTAAAAAAAATGTATTTACAGAAAAACGAAATATCGACTGTTTTTTTCTTTTTCCGTTTGTTATATTGAATGGAATAATCAAATGATCAGATGATACACGGACCCTAACTGAAGGAAGATCACGTGTGTGAGATGGGAATGTGTTTCTCAATAGAAAGAGGACTGTGTTAATAACTACATCAGATTGATCGATTTCAAGAAAGCGTCAGAAAAAGCCAGCGGTGGTTTCATCTAGTGTCTCTCATCTACAGCGATACATCAGAACCTGAAATAAACCATCAGATGTGTTACTGACCCGTGAAAAAATACATCTTCAGAGATGAACATATCACACGCTTGTCATGTCAAACCTGTGTGAGTCTCTGTCTTCTGCACAACACAAAAGAAGAAGAATGGAAACGGAACAATGGCGCTTCCCATTCTCTCCTGTCGTACGGACACAAAACTAATGCAAGTGAATGGCTACCGGCCAGTGTTTGATTACATTCTTCAAAATATCTTCTTTGTGTTCTGCAAAAGAAAGAAAGTCACACAGGGTGAGTGAATGGTGACAGAAGTCTTCTTTTGGGGTGAACTGTGCCGAGTACAAAAGCATAAAGCTGATGTCATCAGTTCTGTGAGCCGTGTGTGTGATCAGACATGTGTAGTCTCTGAAGCTACATGAACAATAATGTTTTTAGGAGTAAATAGCTCATAGGAAACAAACGTTATGGCACAGTTCACATCATCTTTAAATGTGTTGTAGTGAAGTGATTGTATCAGTGTTCCTCATTCACGTCATGTTTAGAGAGTTGTTGTGGTTGCTATGGTGATGTGGGTTATGTCATCAATCTCATTGGGAATCAAATGCTGATGTCTGAATTAAACGTATTTATTAAACAGCTGAAAGATTCATGACAGTGATGAGAGCAGCTACTTCAATTCATTTATATACAGATATACAGTAAATCTATATGCATTTACATCCCATCTCTCATAAATATATTCATAAAATATCTTCAGCATTTCTATATGAAGAGTGAATGTTTATGAAGAGCGATGGTTCCACAGAAATGATTGATCCTGCAGAACTTCTGACAGTTTCTGGTTGAAAGGAGAATAAAAGTCATGTAGCAGCTGTTGTGTGACGGGACGCATGGGCCCGATGTTTCTGTCAGACTGACGTCTGCTGTTTGATGAAGGACGGGAAATCATTTCCCTCTCTTTCTCCTCTGATAAAGCCCCTGAAAACACACACACATCTATAGATCATGATGCCATAAAGAAAGAAAAATACATAATGTGTAGTTTTCTGTTTCAGACAGAGATATAAAAACACATTTACTTGTACTCATTCAGCACACGCTAGCAGATATTTGTTTTCTTAAATGAACACCACAATGAGTTTCATTAGAAATAATAACAGTGCTTTAGTCATAAAGTGTGTGATGATTGTTTGAGTGACAGTACCTAACTGTAAGAAGCTGAAGATTCTGTGCATGCTGTGTGTTGTGTTTACAGCGTGATCCTCCAAACGCAAAACTAACAACTGATCACTGCTGAACACTGACAACCAGTCCACAATATACACAACATACAAACCCACCTGAAGACGAACCTGCAGAGAGAGAGAGAGGGAGAGAGAGAGAGAGAGAGGGAGAGGATGAGAAAGAGAGAGACAGAGTGAGAGAGAGAGATAGAGGTAGAGGGAGAGAGAGAGGGAGAGGATGAGAAAGAGAGAGAGGGAGAGAGATAGAGAGAGGAGGAGAGTGAGTGAGTGTGATAGAGAAAGAGGGGGAGAGCGAGTGAGTGAGAGTGATAGAGAAAGAGAGAGAGAGAGAGAGGTAGAGGGATAGAGAGAGAGAGAGAGAGAGGTAGAGGGATAGAGAGAGGGAGAGAGAGTGAGTGAGTGTGATAGAGAAAGAGGGGGAGAGCGAGTGAATGAGAGAGAAAGAGAGAGAGAGAGTTCACTATAGACGGGGTAGCAAGTATAACAGGACTGCAGATAAATGAAGTGATGTGATTGGTCAATCATTTGTTTAGCGCGTGATGACACTTACTCTCATGGTGTTATATAATGTGCGGTTGTAGACACAAGATCGCAGACTGCTGTGCTGCACACATCCATTAAACATCATCAGAGATTCTGACACCTTGACATGAAAATCATCTGATGATTTATCAGACACGCCAAAGTACAAATAATCTGAGTACAACCTACAGAACACAAACACACATACACCAGTTGATCACTGTGACGTCACTGACAGAAGCGACTAACTTAACTAGAGTTTTTCAGCAGCTTTGACGCAGCTCAGAACAGTTTGAGTAACTTTTCAAGTAGTTCATTTATTTTTGAAGTGTCGCTGTGTCACGTGTTCTTCTTCTCACTGTATCACGAGCTGAAGTGGTTCATTATCGCCATCTACTGCAGCAACTGTGTATAGCGGCTTCACTGAGAACAGATCGTTAAGGACGTGCGAGAGTGGGTAAATATTTAAAGTTCGACACACACATTATATTAAGTATTAAATATGAATCTTGTGTAATACAAATAGTAAATTAACAATAAAAGGATAATGGTTTAGTATTAATTATTTTGAACTTCTCTATTTTAAACATTAGTCAACAACACATATTCAGGTGTATCACATCACATAAAAATACTGGGCTATATACTTTTTAGTATTTTCTATAGTAAATAGCACTATATTAGAGCTGTAGAATATTATGCTAATTATCACACTCTATTAACATATACTATAGCTATAGTAAATTTACACACTTTATAAATCTTGTAGTATTCTTCAACATTTACTGTGGTAAAGTAAAAAAACAGTACTGTATCTAGGAAATTTACAATATAGTTTGCTATAATAAATACTATATTTTTTCATGGGAGAATGTAAAATAAAAGTCGTTTCAAAGAAGATAACTACTTTTTAATAGTAACGTGTAGTGTAGCAAACTAGTTTTTCAGATGAATGGCTAAGCTGTAACTTAACTACTAGCTTATCTAACTACTATTTTAAAGTAGCTTCCCCAACACTATGAGAAGCTGTGTGTGTGTGTTTGTGTGTGTCTGTGTGTGTCTGTGTATGTCTGTGTGTGTGTGTGTGTGTGTGTGTGTATCTGTGTGTGTCTGTGTGTGGGTGTGTGTGTGTGTGTGTGTGTGTGTGTACGTGTGTGTGTGTGTGTGTGTCTGTGTGTCTGTGTGTCTGTGTGTGTGCAGGTGTGTGTAGGTGTGTGTGTCTGTGTGTGTGTAGGTGTGTTTGTGTGTGTGTGTGTCTGTCTGTGTGTGTGTGTGTGTGTGTGTGTACGTGTGTGTATGTCTGTGTGTGTGTGTGTGTGTGTGTCTGTGTGTGTCTGTGTGTGTGTGTGTGTGTGTGTGTCTGTGTGTGTGTAGGTGTGTGTGTCTGTGTGTGTGTGTGTGTGTGTGTGTGTGTGTGTGTGACTGTGTGTGTGTGTGTGTGTGTGTGTGTGTGTGTGTGTGTGTGTGTGTGTGTGACTGTGTGAGTGTGTGTGTTCTTTACCTCTCCACAGGGTCTCTCAGTATGACGATGAGTCGAGCATCAGGCTGCAGGCTGTGAATGAAGTCCTGATTAAGATATGGAGGCTCCGCCTCAGTGCTGTTGTCATGGAGATAGAACCAAGCGTTGTTGTCCCACATAGTGGAAGCGCTGCCCTCACCTGTCAAACACACATATCATGACAAACATGGCTAAAAGTCATCAATCTGAATATAAATCATGAATGTAAAGTCATGAAGAGAAGGTTCACCGGTGATGATGTGACTGCTGGAGTCTTGAATATCAGCAGCCGCTAAATCAAACAAATCCAAATAATCCTGCAGCCCATAGTGTGTGTGTACACCTCCAGCGGATCCCATGATTCCTGCAAACACACACATTATCTCTGTGAGGACAGTCCATAGGCGTAATGTTTTTTATACTGTACAAACTGTATATTTAATCACCTAAACTGAAAGATCACAGAACATTTTGTGTAGTTTTTTTTTTTTGACAATTAATACCTTTTTTGCCCATGGGACAAGAGTCCCCATAAGCTAGTGGGCATTCAGGTTTAGGTCCCCACACACACACACACACACACACAGATGAGATTGTGATTCCATCTTCCTCTCATTTGTCCTTGACATGTTTCACTAATAACTTTTCTTGAATGAAGGGAAACAGACTAACGCACCGTATCTCTTTCTGCTCCACCAGTGCGGTTCCTTCAGTGATGTCAGCCGGACGTCAGGATGAAGTCTCAATCGGTTGAACACATCCGTCGTGCCACATTTGGGTTGACCGATGATGTAGAAGTACGGCAGACAGCGGAAGCGATAGAGTTCCCCTCCATCACCGACTCTGAGATGTTTTGTGTAGGTGCGTCTCAGACGCAGAAAGATGCCTCGCATGTGTTTGAAGTAACGGCCGAACAGATTAGAAGCGTACGGATCCCCGCTCACATCTCCATGATACTCCTCGTACCAGCAGGGATTTTTCACTTCAGGTAAAAAGTGTCGAGGAACCACAGAGAACATCTAGAAGAAGATCCCAGAGAAAGATGTTTATGTCTCTAACATTCACTCAGTGACGGGAGAAGATTCTGGAACAGAACACAGATTTGATTGCTGGTTTCATATCACGCTGACTCATGAGAAGATTAACTCATATGTGGATTTTCTGTGAGCAGCAGGGATACGTCAGGAGGTGTTCTGGTTTTGATGTTCATCAGCGCGTGTCTGATGCAGGGGACGGATGGTGAGCTGCTCCTCCTCCTCTTACCAGACAGCACATAAGCGCTGGAGATGATGATGAAGAGCAGGATGAAGATGGCGAGCGAGCGGAAGGATGAGGAGTGAAGGATGAGAGAGAAACTCATGATGACCATCTGACGCTTTCAACCTGATGACACGACACAAAGAAATGTGAGCTTAAGTCATTGATTGTTTTCTGTGAGATCATCTACTTCATCCTTCTGATAAATCCAATCTAATCATCTTTCATTTTGACTTAAGTTAGGTGATGTGAGAGATCAAACTCTTAAGTACATGATGACAGACAGACAGCAGCTAAACCCTGAGTGACTCTAATCTTCTTTCCTCGGGTTCTGCCGGATCAAGAACATGTCTGAAGAGTTTAAGTTCTTCTTTAGTTTTTGACTGAGAGACTGAATCAGGTTTGTTTTTCAGAAGACACACGTCTGCATCGGTGTAAAAGGTGTTATTAAAAACATAAATACCATGTTATGCTATAAAGAAAATCTACAAATATTTTTCTAATATAAAAAGAGTATCTATAATATTTATTCATTGTGGCTATCTTTGTTACAAAAGGGGTGGACTTGCTGAGATGTTTTGTACAACTTAATAAGTCCGGCTCTCAAACCATCACACCACAACTGCCCTGAACACACTTCACATGTCTCATAAATATCAAATATTACCTGTGAGTGGAGAAGAGTGATGAGTTCTGAAGTCAATATCGGTGTTCACACTGTTCATGTGTCCAGTCTGTGATATTTGGAGATGTACTATAACCTCACTAAAAGTCACTGGAGGGTTCTTGACCGTAAGAGAATGTGTGCACACATGAAGGTTTGTCCTCTGTTTTCAATGTGAGGTGACGAGAAATCTTTCCTGAAAACACACATCAGCAGAAAACACTATTCTAGAGAACCGGCGAGTGTGTTAGTCATCATGACATCACTGATTCAGTTTCACATTCTTCACTTTTCTTGGTTTTTCAATCTTTCTGACAACGGAGAACCAGTCGAATGAAGAAAAGTTCATCTAATACTTAGTTTTTAAATAGTTATGTTATTAGACACTAGACAAACACAGACCGGAAGCGTGGTTTAAAGTGGTCATATGGCACAAACATGTGTTTTTCTGTGTCTTTGGTGTGTCATAAGGTGCCCAGAAATCATAAGAAATGAAAGTATGAGAACAAAAGAGTCATTCTATCTGGAAGAAAATACTCACTCAGACCTGCCTGAGACGCCTTGTTCAGCCACACCCCCACAAATCTATGGTTTTTATTTTTTATTTTATTTAAATAGTCAGGACCAGTAGCATTTTAAGAAGATATGTTTTAAACCACTTTAATATTGACACTTTGCATATTTAAAAAGCAAATTTTAATCTATAAAAATGATACAAATGATAAAAGACAAAACTTATAGCGTCGGACTTGTGACCCGAAGGTTGCTGGTTTGATCCTCAGGGCCGGCGGGTAACGACTGAGGTGCCCTTGAGCAAGGCACTTTACCCCTGCTTTCTCCCCGGGCGCTGCAGTGATATCTGCCCACTGCTGTGGTGTACGTGTGTTCACTACTCACTGGATGGGTTAAATGCAGAGGTCACATGGGTGTGGGTCACCATACCTGACAAATAGGTCACTTTCACTTTTTCACTTTCACAAATAACCTAATAATCTACAATACTTTTAGTGCATGTTTTTATTTATCTTATAAGACCAAACAAGTTTTCAGAAACTCTTAATAATTAACGGGGGGTAAAAAGTAACAGCACTACCATTAAAGGCCAAAAAATGCCTCTTGAGTACTTTTCATTTTTTTCTGCCTTTTGACTGTGAAACCATATTCCTGAAACTTAGCTGCACCTGACACACGTTTCTGTGTTTGACTAGTTTCAGTGTTTGACTAGCTTCAGTGTTTGACTAGTTTCAGTGTTTGACTAGCTTCAGTGTTTGACTAGCTTCAGTGTTTGACTAGCTTCAGTGTTTGACTAGTTTCAGTGTTTGACTAGCTTCAGTGTTTGACTAGTTTCAGTGTTTGACTAGCTTCAGTGTTTGACTACTTTCAGTGTTTGACTAGCTTCAGTGTTTGACTACTTTCAGTGTTTGACTAGCTTCAGTGTTTGACTACTTTCAGTGTTTGACTAGCTTCAGTGTTTGACTAGCTTCAGTGTTTGACTAGCTTCAGTGTTTGACTAGCTTCAGTGTTTGACTAGTTTCAGTGTTTGACTAGCTTCAGTGTTTGACTAGTTTCAGTGTTTGACTAGCTTCAGTGTTTGACTACTTTCAGTGTTTGACTAGCTTCAGTGTTTGACTACTTTCAGTGTTTGACTAGCTTCAGTGTTTGACTAGTTCCAGTGTTTGACTAGCTTCAGTGTTTGACTAGCTTCAGTGTTTGACTAGTTTCAGTGTTTGATTAGTTTCAGTGTCTGATTAGTTTCAGTGTTACAGCATGAGTTTCATAGTCAGTTAAAGTTCTCAACTGTATGCACTGCGCTCTCTCTCTTTCGCTCTTTGTGTGTCTATAAAATAAAACAGTAAGGAACTAGTTTAAAAATCCTGCAAAACAAACAAAAAGTTTTTCAGCAGATTTATTTAAGAGCAGACAGAGAGAGATAACACCCGTCTCTCTCATGACTGCTGAAAGAATGTCAGTAAACATGTGAAAAAACACACTTCATGTACATTTCAATTCTGCTTTAACAGATTTCTCACTGGCATTAAAGTGCATGATTCTCTCACTCTAGGGAGATAAACACATTTCTATTCAAGTGCCCTGAAAATGTCCAAAACTAGATAATTTAAAAATATTGTAAATTATTTTTCAATTAATATTCAAAGCGCATTGCTTCTGAACATCTGCACATGAGCAGTTCTCAACACTGTAACAATGACGTGAAGATTTTCTCTCTGAATAAATATCTGAACTGTAAACATCACAGATTTTTCTCTTGAGAACATCCACACCATAGAAGCGATTCCTGTAACAGCACTACACACACAAACTAAAATAGCAAATGCTGATAAAATCACACGGTTGTGAAATTTAAAATGACATAATGGTTCTGCTGATGATGTCCACACATTCTCTGATCTCATCTTCTTTAATAATGAGGGGCGGAGCAAATCTGATGATGTCAGAGTGAGTGGGCTTGGCCAGCAGTCCGTTTTCACGGAGACGTAGACACACTCTCCAGGCGTCATAGTCTAAAAGAGACGAGAGGTTGAGATGAAGAGGAAAGCCGTCCATCGTCTGCGTGAGGTGTGTGAAATAACCTCAATAAAACCCACACGAGGTGCTCGAGTTTCATGTTTATTTATTTCTCATTCAGCCAAACACAAACACTCACTCATTCTACACATTCACATGTGAAACAGCTTGTGCTGCTCTTAGAGAAGACCCGGGGCCGGGTGCATAAAATGCTTAGACTAGTCTTACAATCTTAGATCTTACATCTCATTTTTTCCTAAAGACTTCTTCAAGTCAGTCATATAAAACCTTTGATGTTTTAGATTGGTGAAGTCTGAAAAGTAAGACACATTGCACATAGAATCCGAGATTTGCGCACATAAAAAAATTCATCAGCCTCCGTTGTGTCGATCACATTTACACACCGCCTCCCATATTTCTGTCTGTCATAAAAAAATCTGGACTAGGTTCCAAGCATTTTGAGAGGCGTTGTGATGATTCAGAGACACCGTACAGACGAGCGGCAAATATGAAAACTGCGTATGAAACTTTCGGGCTGTATGTGCAGAGACCTTAAGGGTGTCCTCTCACATGTCCTGTTTGCTCTCAACTGTGCCCGAGCGCGATTGTCCCCTCTCCCCCGCTGGCTCTTTACAACCCGAGCACTGCATGTGTACCGAGACCCTCCGCACCGTGCTCTGACCCACCTCTTCCAAGCGAGCCAGGGACCGCTAAACGAACCATGCCGGGGGCGATACAGACCGATTCCACTGGTCAAATGAAGCGGGGTCAAGGGGTCAGACGTGCTCGGGCACAGTTCAGATGACCTAGTGAGAGTTCTAGGCTCTGAGAATCATTGAAGACACTCTTAACTTGTGGCTGTGTTTATGCACCTGGCCCCTGATGAACAGGATGTTTTTATGGTTGTGATGTGTGTGTATCACCTTTACTCTCTTTGATGATGATGGCGTTGAGAAGGCCTTTACCCCGCACAACGCTCACAATCTCTCTGGGCAGTTTCCTCAGTTCCGCTCTCAGGATGGCACCCATTCTCTCAGCGTTCTCAGCCAGTTTCTCTTCCTCCAGAACCTGCAGTGAATCAAAGAGACAATCTCTCATTCTGCAGATATTATGTGAGGGATAATCTACACCATCACACTGAAGGGATTCTCAATAACAACCTGCTTACTACAGATGATGAATGCAGACATTATGCCAAGAAAACTGCTACGAAACATTTCATTTATGTGTTATATTAAAAAGCATCTGTCAGAATGACTCTCAGTACCCGGATGACTGCACACACACACATGCGCACAAACACTCATGCACACACACACACAGACACACACACTGACCTCTAGAGCGGCGATAGCGACCTGACAGGCCAGAGGATTTCCTCCATATGTGGATCCATGTTCTCCAGGTTTAATGGTCAACATCACCTCATCATCACACAACACGGCAGACACCTGAAACACACATTTAGTCATTTACATTTAGTCATTTGGCAGACGCTTTTATCCAAAGCGACTTACAGTGCACTTATTACAGAGACAATCCCCCTGGAGCAACATGGAGTAAAGTGTCTTGCTCAAGGACACACTGGTGGTGGCTGCCGGGATCAAACCAGCAACCTTCGATTTACCAGTACAGTGGTTTAACCCACTAGACCACCATCTCCACACCACAAACACACACTTCCATTCACTGTCTGTCTGTGGACATGTTTATATATCCCGGTGGGGACCTAAACCTGAATACACACCAGCTCATGGGGACTAAAACTGAGGTCTCCATGGGCACAAAAGCTTATCAATTGTACAGAACAATCATGTTTGAAAATATAAAACTGCAAAAAGTTTCATAGGATCTTTAGGTTTGGGGGATCAAATATACAGTTTGTATAGTATACAACATTACACATATGGACTGTCCACATGGAGATAATAAACTGTGTGTGTGTCTCACAGGATACACTCCTCCTGACAGAGCCTTTCCCAGCACCAGTAGATCCGGTCTAACACCCTCGTGATCCACAGCCAAACGCCGTCCAGTACGAGCCAAACCGGTCTGAACCTCGTCAGCGATAAACAAAACCTGTTAACACACAGACGTGAGTAGCACATACACACACACTGAGGCTGTGACACACACGTCTCCTCCTGAGATATAAAGTGTGTGTGTGGTGTTACTTGCGTTGTGTTTAGTGCACAGCTCTCGGACTCTTGTGAGGTATCCAGCATCAGGGACGATGACGCCGGCTTCACCTTGAATGGGCTCCACCATGAACGCAGCTACATGAGGATCCTGCAGCGCTTTCTGAACACACACACGTCTCATTATAGAGTAACATCATTTACATTTACATTTAGTCATTTGGCAGACGCTTTTATCCAAAGCGACTTACAGTGCACTTATTACAGGGACAATCCCCCTGGAGCAACATGGAGTAAAGTGTCTTGCTCAAGGACACACTGGTGGTGTCTGCTGGGATCGAACCAGCAACCTTTGATTTACCAGTTCAGTGCTTTAACCCACTAGACCACCATCTCCACACCATCATCAGGGCTGATACTCAACACACAGCATTGTGTTACTATGTTCACTTTCTCAACACTTGAAGAGTTTATAATCAGAATCAGCTTCTGCTCTCCTCATGTCTATGTTTGTGTACTTCTGTCATTATTGTTGCTTTAATGTAAAAGAAGAGTGTAAACAAGCACACGACTCACTGACAGACTTCAGCTGCTTGAGTTAAATATAAACCTGCTGCTTGAGTGCGAGAGAGACGCTCATCATGAACAACATGTGATATGACTGACACTTTACATG
>CM017893.1:150000-167500 GCA_008369825.1 Triplophysa tibetana
GGTCTATCGCGTCTTTGCATTGACTTAACATGTAAATCACTCGCGCTTGACGCGCAATTCGCGTTTGGTCAGAACACAACATGAGTGTGTGTGCATGTGTGTGTGTGCATGTGTGTGTGTGGTGTGTGTGTGTGTGTGTGCATGCATGTGTGTGTGGTGTGTGTGTGTGTGCATGTGTGTGTGTGTGCATGCATGTGTGTGCATGTGTGTGTGTGCATGTGTGTGTGTTGTACCTCTAGAGCAGGAATGTCATTATAGGGCACAAGATGAAATCCAGGCATGAACGGGCCGAAGCCGTCATAACTGCTGGGGTCTGTTGAGCTGGAGATCGCTGCCATCGTACGACCCCAGAAGTTCCCCACTGAAGAACACATGAACATCACACCCTGTCATTACAGTAACATGCAGTCACATGTCTTATAGACGGTGTCCTAGAGTGTCCCAGACCAGCGGGTTAGTGGGGTTCGGCTCTCCCCCTTCACTCACTTGCAAAAATGATCTTTGCTTCATATTTCGGGACCCCCTTTACAGTGTACGCCCACTTCCGGGCGAGTTTACAGGCGGTTTCTCCTCCCTCCACGCCTTAAAGACACAATCACACATCATCAGTTGACATGACCGGGTGCATCAGCGCCGGATCACCATTTCGTGACTCTACCTGTGTTCATGGGCAGAACTTTATCATATCCAAACAGAGAGGTGATGTACTGCTCATAAGCCCCCAGCACATCATTGTAGAACGCTCGTGAGGTCAGCGTCAGTCTGGAGGCCTGAGCCGTCAGGGCCGAGATGATCTTCGGGTGACAGTGACCCTGATTGACAGCGCTGTACGCACTGAGAAAATCAAAGTACCTCCGACCCTCCACGTCCCACACAAACACACCTGAAACACATAACACACACATCAGACACACATCCGACACACATCACACACACATCAGACACACATTAGACACACATCACACACACCATACACACATCAGACACACATCACACACACATTAGACACACATCACACACACATCAGACACACATCAGACACACATCAGACACACATCATACACACATCAGACACACATTAGACACACATCACACACACCATACACACATCAGACACACATCACACACACATCAGACACACATCACACACACATCACACACACATCACACACACATCAGACACACATCACACACACATTAGACACACATCACACACACCATACACACATCAGACACACATCACACACATTAGACACACATCACACACACATCAGACACACATCAGACACACATCACACACACATCAGACACACTTCAGACACACATCAAACACACATCACACACACATCACACACACATCACACACACATCAGACACACACATCGCACACACATCGCACACACATCAGACACACATCGCACACACATCAGACACACATCGCACATCAGACACACATTAGACACACATCAGACACACATTAGACACACATCAGACACACATTAGACACACATCAGACACACATCAGACACACATCACACACACATCACACACACATCACACACACATCACACACACATCAGACACACATCGCACACACATCGCACACACATCATACACACATCACACACACATCAGACACACATCAGACACACATTAGACACACATCAGACACACATTAGACACACATCACACACACATCACACACACATCAGACACACATCACACATCACACACACTCACATGAGATTGTGTGTGTGTGTGCGCTCACCTTCTCCTCGCTCCAGGGCCACAGGCAGGGGGTGATAGTTATGAGCGCCATAGCGTTGCTCACGGGTGTACACCTCATCTGACGTCAGCGGACGCTCCACACGTTTAGCTCTTGATGCTGCAGAGGAGGACGTCCGTGTCCCAGAATGCAGTGCGCGGCTCAGAGTGGGCGTCACGCGACTGACGCTCCTCATCACACTCTTCAGGCTGTTCATGATGTTCACACACTAAACACATTTCACCAGCAATTCACAATCATCAATGTCAGATGACACCGCTCACACACACATCATATTTCATCTCCTGTCGTTTGTATTATTATATAATATTGATGCAATCATTCAGAGAAATGTGTTGATGTTAAAAGCGTATTGACATCATCACAGGACTGTCTGTGTCACTGGAGCAGATATTCAGTCAATAAATGACTTCAAGAATGAATTAAGAACCTAATGAAGAAGAAATGACTTATGAGAAGCAGCAGGTGTCTAAAGATTCACGCGCGCGCGTGACAGTCATGACGTGAATGTTTGTTCTGCAGAAGAGTTGTATGTATTCTACATTAATTATTAAACCGATTAACCTTGAGTAAGAAATAAACTTTCCACGAAAAACAACGCGATGATTGGCTCTTCAGAAACTGCCCCCAAACACACCCATCAGGAGCCCCTGCCTGCCAGGTCTAAAATAAAGACAAGCACGCGCACGAGGCAGGGAATGCGCGCGCACACGCCTTATCCAGTTATATATCTTCATCACTTATTCCTTTACATTCATCCTCAATAATACCCAAAACACCATCGTCGTCGTCATTATCATATTATTATTATGATCATAATTCTCCTCGTATTCCTCCTGCTCTACTGATGCTCATATATCAGCGCGTCTCAACGTCATTATTAATAACTGCGCGTCTGATCCGCGGCGTAATAATGCGACTCAACACGACACATGACGCTTGAGAAGCTCTAACCCGCACTGACATGTGTGTGTGTGTGTCGGGAGAGTTTTACCTGCTGCGGGTCCGTGCGGGTGCGTGCGGGTCGCTTCTCTTCCTACTGTGTGGGAGTCTCTTCGGATTATTCAAACGAGCCACGTCACTTTGCGTCCTGACGTCACTAGGGTGAGCGCTGCTCAACTTTTATGACCTTTCTGAAGTATTTCCAACAATGTGAGGAAAAGTGGCATCACTGTATTACTTTAGTGTAATGTGTGGTGCAGTTGTGAAGTGATTTAGTGTGTGTAATTATGATGTTTTATTAGCAGGGTGACGCAACACTCGTGTCGTATTGCCTCAGGCACGAGACATCATTCACACGCATCACTTTAGTGTGTTTTTACTGTGGCAGTAACATGTTTCTTTAAACGAAGAGTTTGGTTCCGAAATGAGATAATTCTTAACATTCTTAACATTTTTCAAAAATCATGTTTTGATTATGTTACCATGTATCTTATTGTGTTTTAGTGTGTTAGTTAGCTGTACTTTTCAGTTATTACAGCTTAAATCAAAACAAAACAACTGCAGTTTGATTGACATTAATTGGAATACACAATAAAAACTCTTCAAATATTTATATATTTGAATTTGACGCAACTATGGGATTAACATACGAAACCATTGCTCCATTTATTCTAAATACGAATATTAAAATGTGAAATAAATATATTTTTATTCAATTCGTTCTAGTGTTCGTTTTTTACACATAGTAGCGACATTTAATGTGTAAATATATACATAAAGAAATCACAGCAGAATTTCACTACTATGCACCTATTTACTATGTGGTAAATAATACTTCGCGATCACAGCACATTTAAACCGAACAATCTGAACAAGACATTCTGTATGAAGGGAATAAACTTCATCTCCCAGAAGGCCAGTGACTGGCTGCACATGCGCAGTGGCGTCAGCAGCATGGCGGAAGGCAGAAGTATGGAGTGGGTGAAGAGTGTTAAAGGAGTGATTTTAGATATGTGTGGAGTTCTCTATGACAGCGGTGAGGGTGGAGGGAAACCTATACCTGGATCTGTAGAAGCAGTCGAGAGGTCAGCTCGAAAGTTTTTCAGTTTTGTAATAAACACTGCAGTTCTTACGTTTTTAATACACACTTTATAAACGCTTTATAACCAGAGGCGGAGCCAGAGGGGTGTCCTGGGTCACATTTTATTGGGCAGTTTAATGATGATTGACATCTCATTTCATTACTTGCTGATAAAGCGTCCGGTGCCGCGCGCAGCTCCCAAATTAATCAATGACAACAGTGATGCGAGTAACAGAAGACTAATGAAACTCGCATATAAGGTTAGTTTGCATATAAGCTTAGTTTTAACACTAGGCATCGGGATTTTGTTTGCAGAAATACTTTTGAAAGTGAAGTCGCTGTACGAGTAAACATGAATGTTGGCGCTAGACGGGTTTATCAAATAAGAGAGATCAGTTCCCGATTTAGATAAACATTGTGTTTAAAGTCACATCTGTGCTGGTTATATACACATAAACACTGCAGTGCCAATTTACTAGGCTAACGTCAGCTACAGCCACCACCAGTGTTTTAATGTTACGCTAACTTTGAAATTCTTAAGCTATTTATCTGGTCGTGATACTCAAAAGATTACCTCAATTGTTTACATATCATAAAGGGCTAATAAAATACAGCTTAGTTACTCCATAGGACGGCCAGCCATGTAACGAATCTAGTTGTGTGTTACGAGATAGAGACTCGGACAATTCATGGTATGTGAGTATTTTTTTTAAGCCAAATCACGTTACAAAGTAAATTATTAAGTAAATTATTATTTCTCTTTTGATGCCAGGTTAGGGTTACACCTAGAGATGCGCAGATAAGTTAAAATGTCACCCGCATCCATTCATCCATTCAAATAAATGATCCACCCGCCCGCTCGTGTAATTTTCTCTGATATAGATATGCGCACCCGACCCGGATCCGATCGTCACTTTAATTACTACGTACATTTTCTATCACTGTCTTTGTCTGTAATTGCTTGAATCTAATCTTTCGATTTTGCAAACACATGATGTACCATATAAGAGGTACCAGTCTTATGGCTTTCATACAGTGCCTCACAGTCGTTGCATATTACATACCCAGCACTTGATTCATCCTTGTTAACCACTTCGCTAAAACGCTCCTACACGGTACTTTTCTTTCCTACCTTTTGTTTTGTTTTTAATTCTCCCTTTTTAAATTTCCCTCGGATCTGTTTTGCTTCCATTTCTGCTTTAAGGAATAGACCGTCCTCTACCGCCGCCACGCGCGCATTTATTTTAAATTACTGCAAATTAGCGCCTGCTTTAAAATGCATTTAAAACATATTCGTATTTTTTTTGAGAAATGTTGTTAATATTGTATATGATATCTTGCACCCGCGACCCACCCGCAATTAATCAGAATGTATTTTTTTATAACCCGACCCACCCGACCCGCGGATCATCAACAGCGCCCGCGGATTTAACCGCCATCCGCGCATCACTATTACACACTGACTTTCTATCATGGATATGGAACCCCTGAAGTTGCCTTGCCCACCCCCAGGACACCCCATGTGAAAAACTCTAGCTCAGCCACTCTTTATAACATACAACTTTACAGTAAACTCTGCATTGCCTGTGAATTTGCCATATGCTTGAAATAGTCATATGGAGGCAAGTACACACCTGTGTGTACTTTATGAACGTGTGTTTGTGTTGTGTTGTTGTGTGTCAGGCTGATGGGTTCGGGTCTGATCGTGCGCTTCTGCACTAACGAGACTCAGAACACGCGAGAAAAGTTCGTGCAGAAACTGCAGCGGATGGGCTTTAACATCACCGTGAGTCACGTGTTCTCACCTGCGCCTGCGCTGTTGCGCATCCTGAGAGAGCGAGGACTGCAGCCACACCTGCTGGTGCATGATGGTACTGCAGAGGACTTTTGATCATCTTTATGTCACGTCACGACTATATGTATGATGATGTGAACCGTACAGCGGAGGATGAATGAAGAACAGATTTTCATGATGAATGTGGTGTGATATCAGCAGTAACACATGCCTGTACAACGTGTGTGTGTGTTGTCAGATCTGATGGCAGAGTTTGACGGTGTAGAGATGACGTCTCCTAACTGTGTCGTCATTGGAGATGCTGCAGAGAGATTTTCGTACCAGAACTTAAATGAAGCGTTTGGTGTTCTGATCGGACTGGAGAAGCCCATTCTCTTCTCTCTGGGTCAGGGGTGAGACACGTGATGTCATTGTTTAGTGTTTGTGTCTGTATTTCACGTTGACACTCATCTGATGTGTGTGTGTGTATCATTTGAGCTCTCCAGACGCTACTATAAGGAAACTGATGGATTAAAGTTGGATGTGGGGGTTTATATGAAGGCGCTGGAGGTGAATAGATCATGTGTGTCTCATGTTTATAGTTTGTTTTGATGGGGATGAAGAGACAGAAGTCTGATGTGTCTGATCACTGTTTGTTTGGCTCAGTACGCCTGTGATGTTCAGGCTGAGGTGGTGGGAAAACCATCAGGAGAATTCTTCCAGAGTGTTCTGAGAGACATGGACCTTCAACCACATGAGGTGACACACAGACACAAGCACAGACACACACACACACACACACACACACACACACACACACACGCACAGACACACAAACAACCACCCACACAAAGACAGACAAGCACAACCGAACAAGCACAGACATACACGCGCACGCACAGTCAAAGACACACAAACACGCAAAGCCAGACACACAAACAATAAACACGCACAAAGAGACACACACACACGTACAAACACATCAACCCAACTTTAACACAGTCTGGTGAAAGTATCTGATCTCTCTCACTCTCTCTCTCTCTCAGGTTGTGATGGTGGGTGATGATCTGGTGAATGATGTGGGAGGAGCTCAGCGTTGTGGTATGAGAGGGGTTCAGGTCAGAACTGGTAAATACAGGTCAGTGTGTTGTTATTCATGCGCACACGTGTGTGAACCTCTATAGCTGTGTAACACGGAGTCAAAACAGCTGAACTGTTAAATGAATTTCTGTCAGACACTAATGTGGCCACCAGGCTGCGCTACAGCTCCGCATTTCATTAAACTGTACAATGACTTCATTTCCTCTGAGCTCTTCCTCCAATCCCATTATTTAAGTCCAGTGTAAGTCCCGCCCCTTCCTCTATTTGATGGGAGAAGTTTGTCGGTCTGATAAACAGATTGTTTTCTGTGTGTGTGAACCCATCTGCAGTGCAGTTCTCAATCCCAGCATGCATTAGTGAGAGCTGACTTCAGATCAGAGCTCACTGCTGTCTGCAGGAAAAACGTTTGTCTTGTTTCGCACCATTTCCTACATTCTGCTCTAATTGGATGAAAGTAATGATGTGTGACATCATGAAGCAATCTCCCATGACCCCCCCAACGCACGCACGCACACACACACACACACACACAGAGACATCATCCCGTTGTGCTTCTGGATCATCTGTGATTCTGTTGATGTTTGTTCGTTGTTTTTTCTTTGTTAAATCCAGAGGTGTGACACACAAACCCCAAATTAGCCAGAATTTCCTGTTAAATTCCCTCCTTGTGCTGATAACACAATCTAAACACAGTAACTCACACACACACACCACCGGCAGCCGCAGTGAAACACAAGATGAATTGTGTTGAATTTTGCATGGTCACATTGACTCAGTTACTCTATAATTCAAGAACAGAAGAAAAGTGACTATAAACACACACACACAAACACAGTCCAAGTCTCATGTAGCAGATTACACATCATGATGACATCAACGACACAAACTTGTGTACGTGTGTGAATCATGTGTTGTGTTGTGTTACTGCAGACCGAGTGATGAACATCATCCCAGCGTGAAAGCGGACGCACACACAGACGACCTCGCTGCCGCTGTGGACGCACTACTGATCTCAGATCTGTGAATGAAACGACACTGGACTGTAGTGTTGTGTGTCACTCAATGAGATAATGAGAAAACTGATGTAGTGAACTTAAATCACATCACACACATGATAATGCTGCTGTAGACATTATTATAATGTTAGGCTTATAATTCAAGTGAATGATTTGTAGGGTTGTGCTGTTGTGCGCTGAGGTTTGTTCAGGACAATAGATGGAAATACATTCTACAGCAGTGTGTGATGAACAAACAGCACAGATCTTTTGTCAAACAGGAGTAGAGGTCTCACACGCACACACTCGCTGCCTTTTGTGTTTGTCACGGCAGCTCTTTCAGTTGGGAACTGTGTGTGAGTTCAGGAAGTTCAGTGTCTGTTGTGCTACTTTAAACACTACACAACACACTGTCCAGTGAAACACTTTTCAAGTGTAATAAAGTTCATATGTTTGTTTGTGTGACTCTTCACTTTGATTCTGTGTTTTATCTGACCATCTGGAGTGTTTTCATACATGACCTATACACCTTCAGTTCAGAACTCATTCACTGATTCTCAGTAACAGAATCAAACACACTAAAGCAGATCATAAGGACTTTACTTCACGGGCTTTGGTGACATCGCTTGACCTTGTTTTCTTGCTCGGTCTATGGTGAACTCTTACAGTTATACTATGAAATGAATGTTTACACAAACAAAGGTCACATCATGTGCAGTATTAATAACACTAATGTGTTTGTGTCCAGTACTGAAACTATAAATGAGTCACTGTGACGTCACTCAAGGAATGAACTCTTCACAACAATTTCAGCACACCCTGTGTTTACACGCGCACACACGCGCACACACACACACACAGTTGTCAGTGAACATGAGTGAAATCTGCTGCTCCTGAACCATCATGAGTGTAGAAGAGCTTGTGATGCAGCGTGAGATCTAACACACTAACTGAGAGCATCACATGTGCATTCACTGTGATGTCAGACATGTTATTGTATTTAATAAATGCAGCGTGTGCTTCCACTGCACTGTCTATAATTCTGCTCTTATATCAGAAGCTGTGACTTGTGATTATCAGGGGAGAAGCAGTTTTGTTGCAGCCTGAGAATCAACTGGTACTCGTAAGTGAAATCGATCATTAGTGTTTCATTGAGTCTAACGCAGTTTCGTTTCCTTTGTTTACGTCCTACTCAAAAAAAAAAAAAAAAAAAATGTATGAATGAATGTTTCTGTATACTGTGTTAAGCTATATGAAACCTCTTCTTTTTGATTGCACTTATGCTCTTGTTGTACTTATGCTGTCCTAATTGCTTCCATTACCTACCCCACTTGTAAGTCGCTTTGGATAAAAGCGTCTGCTAAATGACTAAATGTAAATGTAAATGTTGTAAAGAGAATCATCACAGGCAATAAAGAGAACGACTCCACACATGCGGACACATCAGAGTGTTTCCCTGTTGAATAAAACACATGCAAGACACATAAAATTCTCTGGTTATGAATAAATGAAATGATAATGAGGCAGTTATTGTACAAACACATTAAATGGTTTATTCATATAGAAACAAGTAGATTTACTTCTGGAGTTACCAAAATGTAAAAGACAAAAATATTTCTAAATAGCTTTTTTCCACCAGTGAGGAACTGAAATACCTGAAATTACTATTGTTGCGCATCTGAAGCCCTTTAACATGTGTGTATGTGTGTTCACCTGCAGCCGGCAGCGTTTGTCCTCATGTATCACGCCGCTCTAATCATTACTAATCTAAACATGTGTGTGTGTTCTCATCTGCAACACAAAGCTCTCCAGCGCAGATCATGTTCCCAAGAACACACCCTCCATGTGCGTCACCCTGAGTCGATTACACGTGTTCACTTACTGAAGCGTTCATCCCATAATATTCCGGCAGTAGGGAATTGTGGGAGTATGAGAGCAGGGCTGAGCTCAGCACGTCTCAGTTTCTCTCGATCTGTTCAATGTCCAGTTCTCCGCCCAGCTGGAACGCGTCCCGCCCCTTCACACTGCACAGCCCCGCCCACAAACACTCTCGCTCCTTGCCGCTGGTCCGCCCCCCTCCAGTCCAGCCGTCGTCTGATTGGTGGATGATGGCGTTCTGAGGCGGTTCAGATGTGACGGCACTAGTAAAGGTGTGCGCCGGGCAGTCGTCCGCAGTGAAACCCGGACAGCTGAGGCTGTGAAAATCCTGCAGCTTCTGTAAAACAGAGTGGAAACACATGTGAAACTGTGACACGTGATCAAGTGAAACTTTGATAGGTTTAATCAACCGCAGCGCTGTGGTATCACAGAATGACTGCAGATAATCACACAGGATAAACCTGACACACTGTTATCACCACTGCTGCACATAAACCAGCCGGAGGACAGCAGAAGAGATGAAGTCCAGGTCTGTTACTATGGCAACTGTATATTTGGTTTGTAAATGGAGAGTTTTTTCCACTGACACACTGATCAGGAGTGCCCTCTGAGCTCATTAGTGACTACAGACACATCAGTCTGCGTGAGAACATCACAATACTGATCTCAAACCTGCCATGGACTTAATGAACTCATTTTATTTCCAAGAAATGTTGACATGCAAGAGTTTGTCCTTCATTACTGAAGACAAGCGTTTGTCACGGTGTGTGTGTACCTGTGTCATCTTGAGCAGGTCCAGGGAAGGTCTCTGTTTGTGGCTGTCAGCCGGTCTCCTGCGCTTCACGCCGGTCTTCTTGTCGTTGTGGACGCAGGGCTGCGAGCGGCTGCGGGACAGTCCCCCCCGTCGCTCCATCTCAGGGGTGCTGTCTGGAGAGCTGGCCTCTGACGGGCCACTGGCTTCCACGGGGCAGATGTGCTCGTGCGAGAGGTAGTGAGCCTGCTGAGGGGTGTGGGAGGACGCGCTGAAGGAGAAGGTGCGGCCGAAGGGCTCCAGCAGGTTTGTGTGTGCGGGCAGACTGAAGCTGGAGCTGCGCTGCATCACAGGAAACCCAGTCGTGCTGAAAGCAGCGGACGCTCCGCGCTGGACGCTCCCCCCGCTGTGACATCGACGCTTCTCCACGCTCGTCCAAACCCGCGAGCCCTGCGGCCGCCACGGCGACCGGCAGGCGGACAGTTCGTCGGAGCAAGACAGCGAGCGGCACTGGCGTTTGCTGGGCGGGGCGGTCCCGACGAGAGATGAGCCTTCGCTCAGACTCAGATCATGCAGCAAACCGCTGATGGCGCCCGTCTCACGAGAGGAGCGCGCTTCCCCCGCGCCGTCCCACAGACTCTCCAGACTGGAGACCACGGCCCGCTGCTGCACGCCAACCTCAGCCCACCGACTGGTTTCTACAACAGACACAACATATAAGACCAATAATCTACACATCAGATGATGAGGTTTATTGACATAATAATGCATTTTATTTGATGGCGCCTTTCAAAACACCCAAGATCACACCACAACCATCAAAGTTAAAAATAAGAACATTGAAGAAAAAAGAATATATATACAGAGATCACTGCATGGGACAAACCACGGAACAATCACTCAGAATACACAAATAAATTGCAGTAAGAATTGAGGTAACAAGCCTGAGTAAAAAGAGACGTCTTGACACGTGTTTAAAGTCTGCAGACAGTCGCTGTTTCTCATATCTATAGGGATGGAGTTTCATACGCGGGGGGCAGCATAGCTAAAAGATCTAGCACCCATGGTAGTTAATGGAATCTGAGGTACCACGAGAGAAAGTGAAGATGAAGATCTGAGAGCACGTGCAGGGGTGTAAACTAGAGGACTTGAGTGAGATATTGGGGCCTCTTCAAATCAACATACTGCACTTCTTTGGGCTCATGTGTCATCACAACTTCTGTGTGTTTCTTACACTCTTTCATGCTTCCACACACGCATCACAACATGATTTATTACTTCAACCAAAATAACGTGTGAGGGCTGAAGGAAGCTGCTATCAGATCAAATCTCAGCACGTTAACCTCCAGTCTGACTCCTACAGACACGTGTATGATGATCATGTGTTTAGTGGAGCACAGTAAGATGACAGAGGTGAAGAGAAGAGAGAGAGTTGACAGGAAGAGACGTCCATGAACCCCACAGCTGCTCATGAGAAACAAAAGAGAGCAGAAATAACAGCAGAAGACACACACTACTGTTCTCAACACACCAGTGGTTCTAGACTCCTACCAGCTTCACATTACACATTTATTCCATAAGACGAAACAACTAAACTGACATTATGATACCAGGGATGTAACAATCTCACAGTCTCTCTGTGCGGTGACACCTCGGTGTAAAGCTCATGCTACAGTATTCATTGAGGTATTTAAAAAGACAAATGATGAGTTGGGAACGTGCTGTAAGCATCCTGTGTTCTAAATCCCTTTTATAAAAAGTCATCGCATCAACATTTCTTATCACATGTAAGCGGACAACACCCAGATCCGTCTTCTGCTTATGACTGCGTCCACATACTCACACTTGTGGTCTTTGCACTTGACCACTTCACCACTTTCATGACGTATTTCCTGTTTTTGGCTCAAGGGTTCTAGTGGGTATGAAGATCCCAAGTGAGCATGTTAATTAATGTGGGCTTTCTAATTATGAGATAAAAGCAGTTTTAAAAAATACATAAGTCTGGAGTTTTCACGTAACGCATCTAAATAGTCAAGTCAAGTGAGATTTATTTGTATTGTATCAAAGCAGCTGTACCCGAAAAAACTGAAACAAAAGAAAACACATGTTAGCCAAACATAGAATAAATAAAGATATAACCTTAAAAAGTAGTTGTATAACTTAAACTAGAAAGGTTTCCGCAACTGCTGGTGATACCCGAGTAAAAAGTCTCATGATTCATATGGTGTAGTGTGTAGTGTGTGTTAAGCACACTGCGCTTTTATATTTTTGAGACATTGGACACACTTGCGCTCTTCCTTCCTGTCTCTTGCACGCGCTCTCAAGTGGCGAACACCACAAGTGGGAGTATTTGGACGCAGCCTAAGGGTGCACATGAACAGTCTTTACAGGCCCTGGTGCAATGTCTCGATGAGGTTAAAGGTCAGCTCTCCAATCATTTTCTCCAGCTCAAAGGAAATAAATCTGAGATCATATTATTCTGTCCATCTAAGGCTAAAGAGAAGATATCCAGCACTCTTGTTCCCTCTATAGTGACAGTGTGAGAAATCTTGGCGTCATAATAGATTCATGTCTCAGTTTTGACATGCAGATCAATTCAGTTGTAAGAAGCAGATTTCATCTGCATAGAAATCTCTCCAAACCAAAACCTTTTTTGAGATTTAGAGATCTGGAGATTTGTATTACGTGTTGACTGTTCTACTGTCACTCACTGCATGTAGGGATGTGTCATGGATTCTGACTTCTTTCCATGTTAAACGTGCCGTCTTCTCTTGCTTAACATGGTCAACGTGTCAAAAAGCGAGTTGGGCGTATGACGTAGCATTTCTGTGCTCCATACACTCCCCCAGCAATCCTACAGGTTTCAGAAAGGTTTTTTTTTTACATATAAAACTGTTTTGTAACAAAGTTTCTTAGTCCCTTATTGGACAATTCTCCCAGAAAAGCATGCGGCATGGCCACAGGAGAGCAGGAGAAGGGGCATGCGCAGACATCACTTTCCCTTGTGTGCAGGAGAGAGAGAGAGATACATTGGTGAAGTTCAGGTGTTTGTTTGACGGCATGTGGATGATGAATGTTATGTAAACTGGGGATATAACGCTGGATTTGGAAATTGTTTGAAACTGATATATGGAGCCGACCCAGCGCTAAAAGATGCCGGACATGAACCGCATGCGGTGAGTGAAATTGATGTCTGTGTTTTGTTGACAATGTGCTTTAGTTCAGTCTACCCCTCCCCCCGCGCGCACTGTATGATTTCGGAAACAAATGTACAGCTGTATCTGTCTTTCATAAATGTGATCAAACTAAATACTCTTCGCAGATACAAAGTATGCAACACTACTCGCCCGCTTTAATAAACGATCTGATTACATGCAGTTTTTTTTTTATTTTAATCGTGTGGAGTGATATAAATGATTTGGCTCTGGGCACAGGGCAAACAAAAGGCGCCTCAGAGGTTATGAGCGATGTGGTGCCAGGCAGCACAAAACACTATTGATCTCCATTTGAACTCTGTTTATTCCCCTCGAACACTGGCCTTTGTTCTCTGCAAGGAGAACAACAACAGAAGTGATGCTGAAGTCAACAAATTCTTCACATGACACCTCCTACATACAAACACCTGCAGCATCACGGCACAAGAGGAGCATGTTGTGAGCGGTGTTCATCCAGTAAATGTAGAAGCACTTACCCATGATTCCACAGGAGAAGAGGGCCGTCCCCTGGCTCATGGCTGGTAACTCATGCTGGAGAAACAAACAGACACATGAGAAGAGCATCCGAACCTGTGACACGCAAACAAAATCCCCCTCAACAGCTCACAGGAAACCTACCCGCCCGCCCCTCCACGTGCAGTCTAACTAGTACACATCATATGAACCACAAACAGATGCCAGATACAGTATATGTGTACGGTCGTGTGAGAAATCTGTCTGACAGAGTCAAATGAAACATTTGTGAGATCAGAAGCATGTAATGAAATATGATGGACCATGAGCTCATGTCCATGAGAAACCAACAGTGATCTGACCCTGACACATGTCCAACCCTATTATTTGTCCAAACACTGTCAACTACACAATAATCACGTCTTTTAAATGATTTCATAAGCTTTACAATTATTGATGGTTTGTTTAGTAAACAGGTTCCGTAGGAGACACATACTACTATATTAAGAACTTGATCATAACCACTGGAGAAAAACTCTTGATTTCTAAACCTGAAAATACAGAAGATGTGTCGTCTCACCAGCTGTAGAGACTCGGTGGATGTTACATCATCGACGGGCTTCTTGTCCAGTGTTTTAGTGTGAATAATCACCATGGCAACACACATGTTTGCCACAGTCCATTCCAGTGCAGATGACCCCACCCAAGTTCACTCACATCAGCACCGGCTGGTCTACAGATGACCTCTTCACCCTGAACAAAAACAAGACAAACGAAGACATGTTACACTTTACATCACTGTGCTGTCAAGCTTTTTGAATATTCGATGAGTTGATTTATTTCAAGAATATCCAATAATGTGTGCGATTGTAAAGAACAACAAAAGCAATTCCCGTGTTGACGCGGTCCTGTAACCAGAGGGCGACGCTAATGACACACCCGTGAACAGACAACTGAAGAAGTCTCACACATACACTGTAAACTTGTGTGATGGTAAACATGAGTTCTGTGTGGGTCCTTTGAGAAATGAATATGTTGAGGGGTGCAATCTTCGAAGAATTTGCCAATAATTCCCAGCGACTATTGAATATCATTTTTTCTTCAAATGCTCATCGCTAGTAGGCTGTAGTGGGTGGTTGCCGGGGCATTGCTATGTGGTAACTCACTGTTAAGAGTGGTTGCCAAGCAGTTGTCATGTTTTTACGGTGGTAGCTTTAAGCACATTGTCATCAAATGCAACAGAATCTGGAGTACTTTTGTTCTTAAAGCACCATCATGAAATCCATCACATTCCTGCTACAGTCATGGAGAACCTCAGACATTCCAGCAGTTCTACAGAGCCCATACGTGCAATGACAAAAATTCAGTTCATCTGGCCCATTATTGCGCATACGTCTTCAGAATACACCACGGAGCATGCGTAGTACAACATCCATGACATAATGGACTGATGGAGTACATCATCGGACTACATGCATCGTGTCGATCCACAGGCTGGAGAGATAGAACGATCTGACAAAAGAGAACATCGCCCAACTCTAACAGGAAGATGGCGTTTCCTTGTGAAAGGTGTGTTGTGGTACTTCTTCTGTGCAGCATATTTGGAGTTTGTGAGCGAGAACTTTTAACGTACTTCACTGACGAGCTACGTATAAGAAATCGCAGCCAACGGCCAAATCACGTCCAGTTTATTGTGGATTCATCGTGCAGCCCTATACTATACACTCAATAAACAAGAAGCTTGCTGCAGTCCCATCCACACCCACATTTCCATCTATTAGACAACTGACCAACCAAGGCTGGGCAAAAAATATATTTTTTAAATGCAGTCGATTCAATATCGCTTCTCCAAGCTGTAAGTAGATTTTTCCTTCTTTCATATTTCCGCAAGCACTGAACATTCATTAATGTGAATGTTATAGCTACTACTATATATTTAACTTTTTACAGCGAGTGGATGTTACAACAGGGAGCAAATCGTTTGTTCATTTACCTTCATATAAAAGACAGCGGTTCATGTGATTGTAGTCTGTCTTTACAGCTCATTGTGTTTGTTATACTGAATGTTAAATGTCAAATAACCTGATCTGTTTCAATATACCCCAAGTGTGTTTAAAGTTTAATATACAGGTTTGTAGCTCTTCATTTCAGTTTTTCATTCACCTTTGTAATGAGATATTTACTGATCATTTTTAGAAATATCTATAGTTTGTATTAAATCAATAATAATTGACTCGAATCAAGAGCTTGTGAATGGGAATCAAATGGGAACCTCAGAATAGAGAGCGAGCATTATCACAGATTGAATTCAGTGGTATAAATGAAATGATGAATTTGCTAACAGATGAAGAACAGAGAGAACACACAGCTCTGCTGTTAATAATACATCACATACCTCCACACCTGGTTCTTTAAGAGTGACTAGATGTACACATCAGGGCTCTAAACTAACTCTTTAAATAGGAGAACCGATGCTCCTGACAGAGCAGCTAAAAAATGTAGCGACACACCTTACATCAGCAGGCAACACAATTATTCACATTCCCCCAAAATAACTGTATTACTGATACTGACACACAAGTGACTTGATGACAGTAGATTTGGCTCTGCTTATTTAAAAAAGGCAGAGTCTACAGAGATGCTTTGTTATTGATTGTGTAAACTTGTCAATGACGACCTGGATACACGGGAAATATCAGTGACACGTGAGTGACCCCCGCAGTGGACGATCACACACTCTGCACTGGTGGGGGGTCGCCTTCTACTCGTCTCTCCTCATGAAATAACAACTACATGCACAAGTAATTATCAAAATGCGCGCGCTGTCTCGAAAACTGGTCGTGTTTAGTCGCAGTCTGGAGCCCTGAACATACACAGAATGAGAATATATGATCAGACCTAACATCACACAAATCCAAGTGTAAGGCGTTGTGGATGATTGACAGGGTGTTACTGAACACTGACCCAGATCAAAAGAGCCAACACCCAAGTGTCTATGCTCTCCAGATATGGCTTATATGACATATTCGCCAGTCTGATCACTTATGAACACAGCAGCAAGTAGTTTAAGGTGCAAGGTCTGTTGATATAAATGAGCTATAGTAGCCAAGTGATGCTTGTCCTTTACTAGCAATCATAATAATGATAAATGATGTCCTTCTGACCCGAGAAATACAAAGACATCATGACAAACACTGGCAGACGCGTACACATCACAAGCTAAACATCCACTTACACCGACGGGTTTAATTGTAACTTTGCAGGTAGATTAAATAATAATGATAAGCTAACTGAGAACTGCGATACAGATCTACATGTTCAAAGGTGAATTAACCTCATTTCTCAAACACCTGCGTGATGGTACAGAGCTCAACTACATCTGTCATGAAGGTTATTGTGACGTTGGAGTTACCTGATCCACTGGAGGAACAGAGCACATGTTGTGTGTGAATGCAGCTCATATCTCCAGGCTGAAGGGACAGATACGGCTCAATCTGACGGGTGACGCTAAATGATGCGTGACT
>CM017893.1:172500-240000 GCA_008369825.1 Triplophysa tibetana
GAGTCTGTTTTCGGTGAGTTCAAAGGTTTAGGATGAGTTTGTGGAACATAGAGTTTAGTGTGTTTTGATGTGGAAAGTTTGGTGAAGAACAGAACCTCTGCAGCGCCATCTACTGTCTGAAACTACTGCTCAAGACAAAACACACAGACAAAACATATTAAGTGACAAATTCATTTATATTCCAAGACATTTTCGAGCAAAATGTTTGACGAAAATAAATAAGTAAGGTTTAAATGATAAAACAATAAATATAGTATTTATAAATATAGTTTTCAAACATTACACATCCATAATAACCTACACGTGTTTCATCTGGTTGTTGATTTTAACACTGATTCTAATTTAACAGCTTCTTGGTTTGATGTCATACTATAAATATTGTAATAGATTTAAAATATAGAAATGTTGCCGAATATGTTGATCTTATTTGTGTCAACAATAGATTTCCATCATAAACTGTGCAAAAGGTCAAACTGTTTGTCTGTTCACATAGTAACAGCATCATCAGGTCGTTAGGTTAACGGAGTGTGTCGACCAGACTTGAGAGGGGTTTCCTGTACAGGGTTCAAGACCAGTCCTAGACAAGCGGAGTCTAACATGAAAATAACTTGCATTCACACATCTGAAAATACATCAGTGCCTTGGTTTCGTTTCAAAATGTTTTTTGTGTGCCATGTTTGTAAAAACTTTTTAAAATGTCCCAATTTAACCAAGTCCTGATTTAGGATAACCCCCAAGGTGAACCCACCCAGAGAGATTCATGTTATTTAATCTTGAAATAAAACCAAAAATTTTCTTGAGCTGTTATTATGAGAACAATGATGTTTACAGAACGCATCGGTGTCTCTCACAGCAGGCACGAACTGATTTATCCATTACATTATTTACAGTAATTCGGCTTCGGTCAGGCGATCAAAAAATGAATCTTTCATGCGGTTGTCTGAAGGCTTTGATTTATCTGATAAAACATGACATTAACATTACAGGAGTGATCTATAACACACTACACTACATTACCTTGACAGAGATGTCAACTCATGATGCATGATGATATGAGAGATGCGCTGAGCATCAGCTTCTTTCAGTCTTAAGTGCTGTAGAAATATAGTCTCAAATTCACACCTCAAAATGTCGGTCTAAGAGTGTTGTCCACTCTGCTTGTTTTTACAGTCAGATTGGCCACATTCCGGCTCTTCATTCATGTAAGCTTGAACGGATCTCCAGAGCGCAAGAATGTTCCCCTCACCAAAGCCTGTGGCTCCCCTCCGCTCGATGAGCTCCAGGAAGAAGGTGTCTTCTTCAAAAATGGGTTTTGTGAACACCTGGAGCAGATACCTGCAATCCCACAAAAACATCAGGACGCTAATCAGACAAAACGTGATTACTTCAAGACCAACACCCTGTGCCGGCTGCTGACCGGGTCATACCGTTGGCTGGGCGAGTCGTGTGTGTGAACGTCTGTGTCCAGGAGGATCCCATACTGACTCAACATGTGCGGCTCATGACCGGCCTCCCTGATCTCTTGCTGTTTCCCCACCTGCACGCACACACAGCAGGGTCTTAAATATGCGAGTCCATGCCAAAACCTTTTTTCATCAGTAGTGGCACACTGACCTCAGTGTAGTAGGTGGGAGGGGGTGAGAAGAAGCGCACACCGGCCCGGCTCAGAGCTCCAGCTGTGGACAGGATGTCGTCTGTGTACAGGGCAATGTGCTGGATGCCTGCACCTCTGTGCTCATCCAGAAATGTGTCGACCTGGTTGCTGCCTGAAAGAAAAACAGGTCAGGGTCTGACAGCTGATTGGTCGACAGGGCGGATGTGATAAAGAGGGATCTGATGTGAAGAGCTACTGTATGTACAGCATTGCTGTATAATGAGCATCTTCATACAAACTTCTGATCACATGAGTGACGAATCACCTTGTTCTGGAAGAGACTCGGCCATCACAAACTTGCAGTCGGTCTCCTTTTGATCTCTATGAAGTTCCACACCGGACTCACTACATTTCCAATATTCCATAGCTGTGAGACGCAGTCCGACGCCGTTATGGTTCAAAACATATCCCTCCTCTACATCTTCATTTCTGGATCATAATACACACACACACACCCTCAAGAATTGAGTGACAACAGTAGTGGTTTTACTAAAGTAAACGTATGTTTTTATACCATTTGAACTCGTGGTTTGTTTTGTTTTGGCAGGTGAGTTGAAGAGGACCGATACCTGTTAATGAAGAATCTCTGGAAACCGAAGTTCTTCTCGTACCAGCGCGTGATGTCCGCTGAGCTTCTCCTCGTGCACGCGTATGTGATGTGATCGAAATGAGTGATCGGACACGAGCGATCGGAGTCGCCGTCCTCAGTCCCGACCGGACAGAAGCCCGGCAGAAACACGCCCCGGTACCGAGACGTGTCAACGAGAGTGTGACACACATTACCCACTACAGACCTGACGATGGAGAACGTGACCGTCCCACTGTCGTCGTACACTTCAGTGGGCGGCAGGAGAAACTCGCAGCCCCCATCACGCAGCGCCCTGGACGAGCTCTCCACATCCGACACTTCAAAACACACATTACTCACGGTGTCCACTGGATAGTGCGCGTGGGCTCCGTACAGGCACCGAAAGTGCTGATGATGTTTCCCTGTGACGGGACTCCACACACGTGACTCGTGCCCATTCAACCTCTGCGGAGCTCCACGCAGCCTCTCGTTCACCACAAACACCGCCGATCCTCTGCGAACCGCGAGCTGCTTCGCTCGGTCTGTCAGCCTGGCCGCAAACACGCGAAACTGGAAGCGCGACACGAGTTCGTGAGCGACTTTTTCCACGTTCGTGACTTGCAGCGAAATGTGATGCAGCCGGTTCAAGTAAGCCGCCATGTTGGGGTTGCGTCACAAGGGGGCGTGACATTTGTCACAAAAGTCATGTTGATGATAAAATGGACGTTCATTTCTATCTATTTATCTTGAATAAAATGTGTAAGTGAAAGGGTATCGCCGAAAAGATCCGTGACAATTTTTCTTTTAAAAAGCATTAAATAAGAGTCAGAGATGGGCGGGAGCGACCCGAATCACGTTGTTTGAAGTCATCCAATCAGCCGCTGCGCTCTTGATCACATGCACATGGCCGTGCGTGAGACGCTGGTAGTTTTTATTTGGTCATCGCCGCCGTTAAATCCTCAAATAAATCATCATCCAGCGATCATAAACTATATTCAGCAGCTCAAAATAACATTTATCTATTAAACAACACGACCGATGTCGAGTAAAAGCCATTTCTGAGGTGATCAAAACAACTGCGTACAGACTACTGTGAGTAACGTCTCTCATCTGTCACTGACAGGATTCATGTTGTTTATTGACACTCGCACTGACAGTGATGCTGAAATGACTCTTTTGTTTCAGATTGCTGTTTGAGTTTGTGTGAGACTGATGTAATCGTGTGTTGTTGTTTTGTTTGTGTGTGTGTGTTGATCATTATGACAGATGTATGTGTGAAGTGGTCATGTGAGTACTGCACATATGAGAACTGGCAGTCGGCCATTAAATGCACCATGTGCCGGGCGCAGAGGCCTACGGGAAGCATCATAACAGAGGAAGTGTTCTCAGGTGACAGCGGCGTGCGCTCCGGACCCCAGTGGGACACAGTACGTTGTGACAGTCACCTGCTCATCTGTCCCGATTCCAGCGCCCGGCCCCGCGTCCACCCCATAGAGTCCTCCAGACGCAGCGGTGAATGGTCATGTGAAGCGTGCACCTATCAGAACGGACCCAGAGCGGTCCGCTGCACTCAGTGTCAGATCCTCTGCCCGCACAGCCCCACCGACAGCCCACAGACATCAGGAACAGTCAGACGCCCCTCCACCGCATCCCACACGGACCCCTGTGAGGAGTACAACGACCGGAACCGAGCCAACACACGGGTGCAGTGCTCGACCTGCACGTACGAGAGCTGGCCCAAATCCCCTTACTGCGTGGTGTGTGACCACCCCAGACCCAACAGTGCCATCCAGCCGTCAGAGCACGATGAGCCAGCGCCTGTGATCAATGAGCGGGGAGGCGGGCGGCGGTGTGAGGCTGAGCTGCAGATGACCCTGACCGCAGGAGCTCAGAGCAGTAAGGAGGAGATAGAGAGGGACCTAAAGAAAGTCAAACAGATGAAGAACCGCATGAGGAGGACAGACGGGCTCTTTCTCAACGCATGCACGGGTGAGTGTCTCACAGACGTGTGTTATTTGCTGAGAATCTCCTGCTTGACATGCGTGTGCGTGTGTGTGTGTGTGTGTGTGTGTGTGTGCAGGTGTAGTTGAAGGAGATCTGGCCGCAGTAGAGGCTTACAAGTCATCGGGTGGAGACATCGCTCGTCAGCTGAACTCTGATGAAGTGCGTCTGCTCGATCGGCCCTCGGCATTTGATGTCGGCTTCACACTCGTTCATCTTTCCATCCGTTTTCAGAGACAGGACATGCTGACGCTCCTGCTGACGGAGGTATGGCTGACCGTTGACTCCATGCGTGTGAATGTTGAGATGTGTTTGCTCTGAAGTACAGAGGCATTGAGAGAGAGAGTCGCGTTGACTCCAATGGAACAGTTTGTTCACAGCAATGGCAGTTAATGGTGGCTCTCAATAGTTCCTAGAAACGCATGGAGCTGCGACTAAACAGACCAACTGAGGTAAAGTTTAAACCTATTTAAAGGTGAAAGAAATAAAGCATTCAAAGAGAAAACATCACTTCCTGGAACTATCTGAAGTCTCCATGAATCACGTGACGCTCCAGCAGATTGGACTTCCGTTCTCGTTGGCAGAACTCTCTCTCTCTCAATGGCTCTGCTGTTGTACAGGTGATGTGTTTGCTCTGCAGTCAGGTGATGTGTTTGCATGTGGTCGCAGGTGTCACGGCAGGCGGTGAAATGCATCCCTGCGATGGTTTGTCCTGAACTGACGGAACAGATCCGCAGGGAGATCAGCGCATCAGTGCGCCAACGCAAAGGAGATTTGAACTGTTACTTCCTGACAGAGCTTGTGACGTTCACACTGCCAGCAGGTGAGAGAACACACCTGAGACATAAACTCTTACTGTGATTGACCTCTTGTAACTGATATTGACCTGTGAGATGATGACATCACACACACAAACATTTACAGTGTGTCCAGTGTGTGTGTGTGTGTTCATGTTGTCAGAGGTTGATCATTTTGACAGATATTGAAGATCTGCCCCCCGCTGTTCAGGAGAAACTGTTTGATGAGCTGCTGGACCGTGATGTTCAGAAAGGTCAGAGACCACATCCACACATTCACAGTCTGCTCTGTGAACTTTCAATCTGTTTGTTTTGTGTGAGCATTCATGTCAGAACTGAAGTAAAAAAGCTTTAGTGTGTGTGTAGAGCTGGAGGAGGAGTCTGCCGTCATTAACTGGTCACTGGAGTTTGGGAATCGTCTGTACGCTCTGTGGAATCGCACCGCTGGAGACTGTCTGCTGGACTCTGTCCTACAGGCCACATGGGGCATTTATGACAAAGACTCAGTGCTCAGAAAAACACTACACGATAGCTTACACACCTGCTCACACTGGTGAGGACACACACATCGTGTGAGGACACATACAAACAAAGAAACTATTAGTTGAGCTTCTGACACCATGTGTGTGTGTGTGTGTGTGTAGGTTCTACACACGCTGGAAAGAATGGGAATCGTGGTATTCTCAGAGTTTTGGCCTTCACTTTTCTCTCCAAGAGGAACAGTGGCAGGAGGACTGGACCTCCATCCTTAATCTCGCCAGTCAGGTAACACACACACACACTCGTTATTGTCCTAAACATTTAACTTTGAGATGATTTAAACCACAGAGTTAAGGGTGTTTATAGAGTGAAGATGTTAATCTGGTCGTGTTGGGTGTAACTGTAAGCACTGATGATTGTGTTTGTGTGTCTTCAGCCCGGGGCCAGTTTGGAACAGACTCATATTTTTGTTCTGTCTCATATTCTGAGGCGGCCCATCATCGTTTACGGTGTGAAATACTACAAGAGTTTCCGTGGAGAAACGTTAGGCTACACTCGATTTCAAGGTGACAAAATCACTTCATTTCCTGAGAGAATCCTCTTTGATTTTGTTTTATTGACACCGTTGTTTGTGTGTGCAGGTGTTTACCTGCCGTTGCTATGGGAACAGAGCTTTTGCTGGAAAAGTCCGATCGCTCTCGGTTACACGAGAGGTCACTTTTCTGCTCTGGTTGGAATGGAAACCGACGGCTATGATAATCGCGGCGCAGGCGCCAACCTCGATGCCGATGATGATGTCACTGTGACTTTTCTCCCACTGGTGGACAGCGAGAGGAAACTTCTACAGATCCACTTCCTGTCTGAACAAGAGGTCAACACACATAAAAGACAACATGACACTCACAACCCATTTGCTCCTGAGAGTGAATGTTGATGTGACAGTGATGAAGATCTGAGTTTCATTGTGTAACGGGCGTGTGTGTGTTATTTTGTTTAGATGGGCAATGAGGATCAGCAGGAGCGTCTGCTCCGTCAGTGGTTGGATTGTTGCGTCACTGATGGTGGGATGTTGGCAGCTCTGCAGAAGAGCAGCAGACACAGACGTCACCCGCTCGTCACACACATGCTGGACAAATGGCTGGATGGATACAGACAGATGCGCTTGTGTCCTGTGCACTCCGACGATGATGAAGATGAATAATCTCGTCTTCATGGAGGGAATGACCCCAAACATTTCAACTGACTCGCAGAATGCAGTGCAGCTCCCCTAAAGCCACCGCAGCTTCTAGCGAGGGATTAAAATACTTTAATTATTTGTTTAATGCAGACGAGATGGATGGATCAGATGTTAAATATACAGTAAGCACTTACGCACAGCACATGTTCACATGTTTATTCTTTAGAGAGTTTGTGTTTGCTCATATAAAACACAGATGAACACATGTTCTAAAACATGTTCTATATGAAGATGTGTGTTTCATTATCTTCAGTAGTACTGTCAGCTGCTCGAGCGTGTGTGTGTTTGTGTGTGATGATGCAGGAGATGAATTACACTATAAAACTGAAAGTTTATCTGTATATTGTATGAGTTCTTGACAGGTGTCATCTGTGATCTGATGTGTGATGTCACAGAGCCAATCATACGACTTCTACGGAGAGCTTTAACATTAAACTAAAACATGTCTGTTTATCTGTCTGTCTCATTACTTTTATAGAAGCTGATGTATCTTTATGATACATGTTGTTGTTTCAAAGCATTCGTCTTTGAACCCCTGCAGTCGTACAAGAGACTGAATGATTTATGTATGAAGAATATGTACTGTATGCATATGATGCGTATAACAAACATCACGGCTGGGTCACATCAACATCACCAAACCCACAAAAGCTCTTTTAAACCTTATTAAGAACATCTTCCCTGATGATGTTCAATGTCATGACAACGTCTGTAGTGTCACGTTAATGCTTAAAAAACTCTTTAGTGAGGTGCTGATGTGTTTTATGCATAGACTGTATAAAATATGGACGTAGTGTCCATGACGTCACCTGTAGATTTGTAAAGAGTACAAATGTAGCCTAAAGAAGCCGGTGCCAGTCGTCGCCATCTTGGCATCGTGTGTCACTCCCGGATATTTGAAAATGGGCAAAGAGGCCGGACGTGGGTGGAGCTGATGTGCCTGGTTGCTGAAACAAACCACTCCTGCGGTTGACAGCTTACTCTTGAGGTGAATTACCTGAAACTACACCAGAAATGTGCTTGTGACAGCTAAATGGACACCCGTCACTCAAGTGGCCACGCCCATATTTGTGCAGAACTTTAAGGCTTAATATATTCCAAACTGATAAGTAATACAGATATTCACATCCCTCACAAGTTGTCATGCAGGGCATAATTACCTATATAGACAAAAATATTTTTTTGTACCAGGCTGTAAACATTTTTTTTGTGCAGTAAAGTTGGCCGTTTTAAAATGGGACTCAATGAGATTCTGCTCTGTTTTGGAGCCAGCCTCTAGCGGCCAGACGGGGAATTGCAGTTTTAGTCACTTCAGTGACGGTTTCACGAGAGAGACCAGAAGATTGCCCCCTGGTTTTATTACATTTACATTCATGCATTTGGCAGACGCTTTAATCTAAAGTGACTTACATTGCATTATCCTATACATTTATACTTAGGGATCGAACCCACAACCTTGCGTTGTTAACGCAATGTTCTTATCACTGAGCTTCAGGAAAGCTTTCATGTCATAGCCCAGGACAGGACGACAGGACAGGACAGCACCTGTTTGATCTCCTGCTTATAGTGGAGATTCTTAAATAAAACAGATGACACTCATTGACAGGACAGTCTTTAACCAATTGCTATCAGAACTATAGACTTTCAATTGAATCCTTTTATTAAAACAGAGGCAACACACGCAGTTTCTGCTAATCTCATAATAATCTTGAGTACCTATAGAGTTGTGTTTCATAGTTTGTATCGTCAAAGAGTATTGAGTTTGATCACATTTATAAAAGACAGAGACAGTGGTACAGTTATCAGTGATACAGAACCTCAGCACGAGCACACAACACATCATGACATGATCCCTGCATAACTCTTGAGTCACTATAAATTTGTGTTGTTTACATTAAGCATGTTCACGCCGATTACCAACAAAACACAGACGTATGACTTACCGCGTGCGGTTAATGTCTGCCATCTTTTATCGCTGGGACAGCTCCATCTATCAGTTTCAAACCATTTGCAAATCCAGCATTTATATAGCATCCATCACTGCAGTGAGCAAACAAACACAGTTGAACTTCACGAACAAAGGAGCACACTCTTCATCTGGACGTGCTTTTCCAAGATTGTCCAATAAGAGACTAAGAAAAGTTGTAACGAAAACACTTTCATGTTCGAAAAAACTTTCTGAAACCTGTGGGAATGCTGGAGGAGTGTATCGAGCACAGAAATACTTGGTCATACGTCCAACTCACTTTTTTTTTATTGACCATATCAATAATGGGGAGCCAGCACGTATAACAGAGTGAAGAAGTCAGAATGCAACACTGTGCACCACCTCTTTAATAATGACTGCTTTTACACATGCTGACACAATTAACTAACTATCTTAAATCCAATATCTTGATGTAACTCTTGGAATGATAAGGTTCTATCTGAGGTCAGATATTGAGCTTCAAGTTTTTGCATCTCATATGGCATAAATGATATGGGGGAACAAATCTCTTTTGTGCACGAAAAAGATAGAGACTGTATATTAGATTCTATTCTAAATGTACAATATCAAAATCCTCTGAAATGTGGGTATTTTTCAGACAGTTCAAAGGCAGATAGATCCTTTTAATTCGGAAAAAAACCCTTTTTGCTAAGAATTATTAGGTTCTATTTGCAAAACGTTCATTAAAGCAAAAACCGACACAAACTATTTACTTATAACTTTTGTTAAAACATGAAATCAGTCCTGTAGTTATCTGTCGACATATATAAAAAGGTTTTGCCATTTTCATATTTTCGGACGAATCATTATTTTCTTGTTCAAGTTAATCATTAAATACTGTGTTATTGTTTTATCTGCAGGTGTTATTTTAGTAGGTATATGGTGGTAATTCTGCACATGATGGAAGGCATCATTGAGTTTCTGTTGGTTAAGAGAGAAGCAGCAACTGGAATCTGACTTAATTCCACTGAAGATGTGACATGTAAATTACTTTCTAGATATGATCATGTCTGAAATAACATCATACTTTTTATGTTGTAATTAAGACGGTTGACATTGTTGACTATTCGGCCTTTAATATTGTACATTTTAAGGCATTAATCGCATTATGAGGGTGTTCAGCTCTCCTGTGGCTCAGTGGTTAGAGCATATGGCGCCGGTTGTGGGTTCGACCTCAGGGAGTTACACTAATGTACAATATAAATCTCTGTGGATAAAAGCGTCCGTCAAATACATACATGTATGTAAACATAGGAATCATGTGAGTAGCGCTGTTAGCTAGTGTTGTGTCTACAAATATCAAAATAACCTCCAGAACAAACCTAAAAAATATACTGTAGTTCAAGCTGCTCCCCTTGATGAGTTTATCAATAAAACACTCAAACTTCTTTCCTCTGTTAACCTTATTTCCCACCGTCACATGACAAAGAACCAAATTATATTTCGATTTTGTAGTTTTCTTTAAAATGTATTTAAGAAACAAACACGGCATAATGTAAATAAGTTAACATGTAAGAGTATGCGAATAACTACATGTTGACCAAAATGTCAGATAGAACCTTATATTATTATTCTGTTTTCTGTTTAATAAACAACTTCAGGATCAGCGCTGCTCGTTTAAAGCAGAACTTTACAATCACAATAACGACTTTTAGCTCTATTCAATATAACGTGCGAATTACACATTGCCAGGTACAAATATGTAACTTAATAATACATTTTTCATCTAAATTAAACACTTACACGTAAAATCATACATATTTCATATATGTTAGAAAATTAAGAAAAACTGTCAAATACTTACAGTTTCTCTCATTAACACAGCGCGCGCGTGTGATATTTCCCGCCTCATAAGATGACAATGGTATGACCCATTTGAGGGGTGTAAGGTTTATGTTTGCAGAGCAATTATAACTATTTTATCTTAACAAGTGAGCTTTATTTGACTTTACTTTTATTGATCATTTCTAACTCCTCACTATTATTGTTTATAAAAGCGTATATAAAAGACAGAGATACTTATTTTGTCAGAACTGCATGTTTTAATTCAATTGTGCTAAACATTCAATGGTGACTTTGTACTAGAAACAGATACAATCACAATAAAACAACCTCACGCTTCTGCTTGTGTCCGTTTATCTCTTTCTGTTAGTCAAACACACAAACACACAATCTCAAAATGAACCAAAGAATTGAGACAGAACAGAGTTTCACACAACAGCGCTTCTCAACTAGTTTTGTGTTAGAACACAAGTCAAACAAAAATGTGCTCAAACATAAAAATGTTTTAAGATGATCTGTGTAGGACTGTAATTCAGAGGACAAAAAACACAACGAATGTCAACACAAAACACATTAATCTAGAGAACAATAAATGTTCATAAACATAATACGTTGTGTAGTTTTCGCTTTCTGGGCACAATTTAACACAACGTGTGTTTGTTTCACATCACCTTTAATTCAGACCTAATACACACCAGCTGAGAAGCTCTGCGCGGTTAAATAAGAACATTTATCCATAGAAAAACACTTGTTTTCAAATATTCAGTTCTTCTTGAATCATTTTGATGTTGCTTTATAAAAATACTAACACATTAGACATTTCTCCTCTTTAAAATACAAAAGCAGGGGATAGAAATGTGATTTTCCTGAGTCATTTAGCAGAATGAAGTAAAAACCACAAACTCACAGAACATGAAACAAACTTCATCTGCTGTTCTTATTCTGTGCACCACACACACACAATATTTCATTTTACTCCATCAGTGTTCACTTGCTGGTGGTCAATGGCTCTAAATATTCTTATTAGTATTGACTGTTATAAAGCAACAACATAAACAAGCGTGACAACCAATCAGATCGCAAAGAAAAACACAAGTCCTGCCCACTTTTTTTCTCAGTCGATATTCACGCCCATTAAAAACTAGCATCTGGTGTCCTTAATTGCGATCCGCTGAATCCAGTGCGTTAGCATAAGCCGTTACGCTATTTTGGCTAAAGGTTGCAGAATGCGTCAGAATAGTAAAAACAATCGCAACTTCCGGTTCACAGGGACTTAAACTTCTGCAAATGATATAGCGCCCTTAGATTATTTCTGATAACAATCAAAAGAAAGCCAGAAGAAGTGTTACTTTGCTAAACTCGTCTCTCCAATATTTAGAATTTTGTCTGCGATACCAAGATCAACCGCTAGATGTCAGTGTACCGTACAGTTTCTTTAAATGGGAACAAACTAAAAAACCCGTTCAACAAATTGTTTATTTAATAAAATTATTATAGAATCAAATAATAAGATCAATTAATATTAAGATAAATTCAACAAAATATAAATAGTTTTATTATAAGACACAAGCCAGACCGATAAACAAACAGAGTGGAAGATAACTACAGTCCAGGCATGTGCGTCTGATGAAATGATCTAATCACAGACTGTAATAAGAAATGTAAAATAAAATGTTTGTGTTAATCAATATGTTGTCTTTGAGGAGGAGGGGCGGAGCTTCTGTGCACATTAAAATCATCAATTCCCTTTGTGTGTGTGTGTGTTGCTCTGTCTCATCTTCTTTGGTCTTGGTGTGTTTGGTAAGTGCGTCTGTGAGTGGGCTTCAGACAGCCCACCTGACACCAGACACACCACACCCGCTGGACTGCCCTCTGATGCCACACTGACCAATCACCTACAGCAGAGGTTAAAGGTCAAACATGGAGATACAGTCGATATGTATTGATGCTGAAGGCAGACAGAGGGAGATGCAGAAAGTCGTTACGGGTCTACCTGCTCTTCCTTCAAGCATTGAGTTTGTCTTGAGGGGCGAAGCCGGTTGTGATGGCTTGTAGTGATTGGTTGACTTGGCTGAGTAAGAAAAGCAGGTGAGTCGGGGCTTAGAGTCAAACTCAAGTCACGTGATCATGTCAACAGGATTGTTTTGTGTATGTGTGTGCTGTGTTGCACCTGTATTGCTGTCCGTTGAGTTCAGGATGAAGCCCCTGCTGCTCCATGACGCCCCACACGCCCGAGCTGATGAAGAACTCTTTATTCACACAGTTCCTCAGACTGTCTGGGATGCGGCCTGAGAGGAGAGAGTACAGCATCATCTGCAGATCATCAGCTCATGAGACGAGTTTGTGTGTTGTGCTGCCGCTGAGCTTCAGGAGCTGTTGTGTGTGTGTGTACCTGTGATGGCTCGGCGTATCTCTGTGGCTGCTGCTTCTCTCATCTCTAGAGACGCTTGTTCACTGTACCAGGCCGTGTGTGGAGTACAGATCAGATTAGGAGCGTCTTTCAAAGCGCCCTGAGCAAAACTACACACACACACAGAAAGAGTTGAGAAAGAGAGACGTCTCTCCATCATCTGACCTCATCACATCTAAACTACACAACTGAGTTCTCCTTCATGCAGAACATCACACATGATGTACAGACTGGAGTATTACTTTAAAAATGTGTGTGTGCGTCGCGTGTGCACGTGAGTGACTGGGCGTGTGTTTGCAAGTATGTGTGTGTGTGTGTACGAGTGTGCATCGGTGTGTGTGTGCATGCATGGGTGCTTGTGAGTGTCCCCGAGAGTGTGCACGCGTGCGTGAGAGTCTGTCCGTGAGCGAGTGTGTGTGCATGCGTGTGTGTGTATTTGTGTGTAAGTCACCTGAAGGGTTCGATCTCGTGCACATCTAGAGCAGCTCCTCGTATTCGTCCTTCTTTCAGAGCTTGAGTGAGAGCTTTCTCATCCACCAGACCGCCCCGCGCTGTGTTCACCAGGAACGCCCCCTGACGCATCTAACACACACACAGCCGGGTGTCATGACTGTGTTTCTCCAGCGGTTTGCGTCCATGTGTTTGTGTGTTGTGTACCTGTTTGATGGTGAAGTCATTGATGAGGTGATGATTGTGTTCGTTCAGGTTACAGTGCAGAGACACACAATCGCTCTGATACAGCAGATCCTGCAGTGTATACACACGCTGAACACCCAGAGACCTCTCCAGACCGTCCTGTAGATACGGGTCATAGAAGATCACAGTGAAGCCGAACACTTTGGCCCTCACAGCCACAGCCTGACCCGTGCGACCTTCAGAAACACACAACAGTGTTGACGTGAATGCAGAGCACAGACACACACACACGGGTCTGAGAGCGTTCATGTGTGTGTCTAACCGAAGCCGATGAGTCCGAGTGTTTCTCCACGGATACGAGCGGCTCCTGACGCCACCTCACGGATGTGCTCCACACTCTGCACGCGTGTGCCCTCCCGCAGCGCCTGATACAACCACGTGTTCCTCCGGTACAAATTCAACACGTGACACAGAGTAGAATCTGCGCTCTCCTCCACTGCTGCCGACGGAATGTTACACACCGCGATACCTGAACACACACAAACACACACAACTCATGCAAAGGAACAGGTTCGTCAGAGAGAGTTTGTGTATTTGTGTTGTGGGTTTGTACCGAGCTCTCCTGCAGCTTTGATGTCAATGTTATCGTATCCGCTGCCAATCCGTATGACGATTCTGAGCGCTTTAAACTTCTCCAGATCTTCTCGTGTCAGAGTGATCGTGTGATACATCAGCGCACCAACAGCCTCATTTAACACCTACAACACAACACACACAAATCAAATGAACACACGCACACAAAGCCAATGAAAGCACATCTGTGTGTGTGTTTACCTTCTCGTGAATCTCTTGTGTGGATTGTGCGTCACAGAAGGCCACAGTGGCGAGATCTTTCAGGATGGGCATCTCCACCGTACAGTCGCGGCCGTCTAACAGAGCCACCAGAGGACGAGGATGAAGAGGACCGTTCATGATCTGAGATCTATTATCTTCACACACAAACACACATCAATAAGCAATGACATTCAAAACAATAACACAATAAAACATATTAGACAAACATCATCAAGTGTTTTTCTCTGACGTAACGCATTATCGTAATCTTATATTGCATCTGTTTGAGCATGACACATGCACACAAACACACACACACACACATGTATGTTTATTATCTCCGTGGGGACAGTCCATAGGCATAATGAGTTGTATACTGTACAAACTGTATATTTTATCTTCTAACCCAACCCCTAAAGATCAAGAAAACTTAGATTTAGACTTTAGATTTTTTTAAATATTGTTCTGTACAATTGTAAAGCTTTTGTGCCCGTGGAGAGCTCAATTTTGGTCCCCACAGTGACACGAGTCCCCATGAGTTGGTGTGTCCACACACACATACTCATCCTACAAAAGCTCTTAATGGGATTTTATAACAGTTTAAATTAGTAACAGTGACATCACACAGGAAGTGCTGATAAAAACAGCCAATCAGAGCCATTATGTCTGTGTGTGTGTGTGTGTGTGTGACGTGTGTGTGTGTGTGACGTTTATGAAAACTTTTTAAGAAACATGTGAATATAACAGTGATTTTAATCAGCTAATGAAAACAAATGTTCACAAACAGACAGAAATCTTAATGAATGCAGAAGAGTGTGTGTTGATATTTTCATTTGCTGATATGAATTATTCACATTTCATCACTGACACCTTTGTGTGTTTATTACACAAACATCTAAACATTACATCTACATGAAACCTAACAATCCACAGACTTGAACTATCCACACATACACAGCCTAATTCACACTGGTACAACGACACTTGTTACATAACCCCGCCTCCACACACATACACACGCACAGATACACACACACACACACACACACACACACATGTATGTTTATTATCTCCGTGGGGACAGTCCATAGGCATAATGAGTTGTATACTGTACAAACTGTATATTTTATCTTCTAACCCAACCCCTAAAGATCAAGAAAACTTAGATTTAGACTTTAGATTTTTTTAAATATTGTTCTGTACAATTGTAAAGCTTTTGTGCCCGTGGAGAGCTCAATTTTGGTCCCCACAGTGACACGAGTCCCCATGAGTTGGTGTGTCCACACACACATACTCATCCTACAAAAGCTCTTAATGGGATTTTATAACAGTTTAAATTAGTAACAGTGACATCACACAGGAAGTGCTGATAAAAACAGCCAATCAGAGCCATTATGTCTGTGTGTGTGTGTGTGTGTGTGACGTGTGTGTGTGTGTGACGTTTATGAAAACTTTTTAAGAAACATGTGAATATAACAGTGATTTTAATCAGCTAATGAAAACAAATGTTCACAAACAGACAGAAATCTTAATGAATGCAGAAGAGTGTGTGTTGATATTTTCATTTGCTGATATGAATTATTCACATTTCATCACTGACACCTTTGTGTGTTTATTACACAAACATCTAAACATTACATCTACATGAAACCTAACAATCCACAGACTTGAACTATCCACACATACACAGCCTAATTCACACTGGTACAACGACACTTGTTACATAACCCCGCCTCCACACACATACACACGCACAGATACACACACACACACACACACACACACACACACACACATGACACGTGCTGAACACATACAGGGTTTAACAGAGACCTCTGACAGCTCATAATCTAATTAACATTTCCACACGTCTTTACAACCCATAATGCACTGCAGCCACTATGTAAGCAGCTTCATATGCACACACACACAGACACACACACACACACACACACACACACACAGACACACACACACACACACACACACACACACACACAGACACACACACTCACACACACACATGTCTAAAATCTGGCATCAATCTTAAGTGTCAAACAGAATTTAAAGAACTTGTGAGATGTTGTGGTTGGATACAGAACTGCTCTGTGATCTCTCTGTCAATCAATGTTCAGCTTTTACTCATTCACACGAACACGTTGTGATCACAACCGTCACAGAACTACACAACCTTAGGAGACAATGTGAGAGTCTCATGAGACTCTTATGAAGCCTAATGAGATTTTAGGCTTAAAGACTCTGATTATACTGCACACAGACACACACAGACACACAGACACACACTGACACACACACACACACACACACACAGACACACAGACACACAGACACACACACAGACACACACACACAGACACACACACACACACACACACTGACACACACAGACACACACACAGACACACACACACACACACACACACACACACACACACACAGACACACACACACACACACACACACACACACACACACACACACACACACAGACACACAGACACACACACACACACACACACACACACAGACACACACACACACACACACACACACACACACACACACATGTGAATGAACAGTGAGAGATGGCCTGTAGTTCTTACAGCATAGAAAAACTTTTACAACAGCCTTAAAGTGACAGTTCTGCCAAACATCTAAACTTCTGTCATCATTTATTATCCTCGTGTGGTTGTCACACTGTATGTGAGTCTTTCTTCATTGGAACACAAAAGAAGATATTTTGAGAAATGGTTTTGTGTTCATACAATTGAAGTCAATGGAGTTCAGTATTGTTTGATTATCAACATTCTCCAAAATATTCTCTGTTGTGTTCAGAAGAAGAAAGAAACTCATACAGGGTTGACACGACATGATGAATAAATAATTATCGTTTTCGGGTGAACTGCCTTTAATACTCAAACAGGATAAACCGGCGTCTTCATAAATTTACATTTAAATGTGAGAAATACATGAAGATTCTGAGACCGGTGTTTTAAGACAATAAACACTTATGTGTGTGTGTTTCTAAAGTCTGTTTGAGGTTTTCAGGATCACAGCGGTTGAATCCCTTCAGCACATGTCAAAACATAAACACCCTCATGATCTTAAAACAGAACGCTTCAAGAAATCCACTTTACACCACCTACGTCAACATTTACTGCAAACATTCAGGACTTTTAAATGTTTTATGTAAAGTGTCAAATGAAACAAATAAACAGACTCCATGCAGTAAAGAAAGAAGAGAGTGAAGAATATAACCTAGAAATCCAACACAAGAGAGTGAATCTAGAGCAGATCTCAGGCGATGACAGAACAAAAGAACTTTACTTGCGTCAGGAGAAGCCATGGTGGACACGATGACAGGCGGTCCGGTTCGACGGCTCAGCATGTTGTTTGGATTGAGGGTGTGAGTCTGCAGGGCAGAAGAGACCTGAAGAACGCCAGCGTCCACAGGCGCGCCTCCCTTCCGCAGTAACTGAGGACTGTGATGAGGGCTGTGACCCGGAGACACGGGAGGAAGATTCACAGGACGCTTCATCAGCTCCATGGGCGTGTAGGTGCCGGAGAACGTCTTGGGCGCCACCGGGTGCTGTTGAGCGGATACGGCGAGGCCAGCGTGGCTGTTGGTATACATGGAGAGGGGCCGCGTCTGCGGCAACCCCCCACCGTAACCGCCAGGACTGACGGGAAGCCCCCCAAGCGGACGCGCCGCCGGGTACGTGGCGGTTTCCAGCAGATGCTGAGAAGGAGCGCTGCACGGCCGGCGGCCCAGAAACTCGCCCATTCTCGGCGAGGCAGACTGGAGGGCGGCGTGTGGCTGCTGCTGCACCAAATGGCCGTCCACGCCGAGGGCCTGAGGCTGCATGTACAGGTCGCTGCGGTGGCTGAAGCTGTTGGAGCGACCCCTCAGGACGGCGGCGGCACTGCTCGTGCCCGTCTTACAGCCGAGGACCAGTCGAGACAGCATGCGCGCCTGTCCCAAGTTGGGCACCACCGAGCGGACGTCGTTGTCTTCCATCACGGCCAGCATGCCAGTAGAGTCAAAGCCCTGCTGCAGGAGCAGAGTAATGGTGCTCTCCGACAGTCCCTCCGAGCGCAGGAGAGCCAGGAACCCCGGATCCACGTTTTTCTTCGGGTCTGCCGAAACAGCCCCCGAAGGGTGGTGGACCGGCATCGTTGCCGCACCGGGCGCCATCCCCAGGTTGGGGTCGTAAGCGGGGTCGTAGGGCATCCTCTGCGTTGCCACGGAGCCGTAAGCCGGAGTCCCTCGGGAGAGATTCCCATCCATGACCGGAACCGTGGGGTCCATCACTATACAGGTGGAGGGGGGCTGACAGGACTCCAGGGGGAGGCCGTTGACGTCGCCGTACGCAGATTGACACGTCTCGCCCAGATACCTAGACGGGCCAGACTCGATGCCGAAGCAGGCGGGCGAAGCAGCTCTACTGCGAGCACGCTGATTATCTGAAATCATCTTGACAGCCAGAGAATCCCTGTACAAGCGGCTGATCTCATGAGCCGAGGGCGGGGGAGGAGGAGGGGGGAGAGGACCGGCCACGGGACCTGGAGTAGTCGCTCTGGCTTGCCCTTGATCCCAGGCGGACCTGACCCCTCCTGCCGCCAGCCCATAATGAGATCCTGATCTGCTCAGCATGTGTGCGCTGCCCTTATAAAAGCCCTGCAGATCTTCAGGCGGCTGCGCAGACAGAGCAATGTCGAAGGGGTAATAATCCGGAGGAGGGATGGTGCCTCGTACGGCCATGACGTCGCTGAAGAGACGGTGGTGTATGGGCCGGAGAGAGCGGAGCAGGAACACGACGTCTGAAACACACCTGAGCGTGATGGAGGACCAGCGCAGACTGAAACACAAACGGCTCCTGGTAAGACGAGAGGAGCGAGAGGACGCTGGAGCGTGTCGGGTTTCACGTCTCGTGTGTCATGTGAAGGTGTGTGAGGGGTGTTCACGTTTCACCTGATCTCTGACAGACATTTTTCTGTGCTTCACTTGGGTCACGCTATCATGTGACTTCATACGGGCAGGAAAGCGCTGAATAATTCACACCTGGAAACATAAGCGAGTCTGATCAGCACAACACAACACATCACACAAACACCAACTGAACAGCATCATGACCGCTGGAGAGAAGCACAACAGCATCAGATGATGACCAACAAACATCTTCAAATCAGACATCACCAGCAACCCTGTGCATCTGTGTGTGTGTGTGTGTGTGTGAGTGTTCGTCTGTTTGTGTGTCTACGTGAGAGAGAGTGTGTGAGAGTGTGTCTGTGTGATACAGAATGTGTGTGACTGTGTGAGAGAGAGTCTGAGTCTGTGTGTGTGTGGGCTTGCGTGCGTGTGTGTGTGTGTGTGTGTGTGGGTTTGCGTGCGTGTGTGTGTGTGTGTGTGTGTGTGTGAGTTATCTGTTGAATGTCTTATCAGTTGTTTAAGTTTAACACACACACACCAGATTCTGAGTGTTCACGGGGAGGTGAGATGGAGCAACAGATGAGATGAGAAGAATCTGAAACAGACTTTAGGTGGAGATGTGAATCAGACCTGACGAGTGTTTCCTCCTGTGATGAAACTCTACACACTCACAACTCATTTGTGTTCATAATGATATCACAAGTGAAAGAGATTTTATATTGTGTTAATGTGTTGTCTGTTTAATATGATCTTTAGAACACACACACACATCTGAAACTGATGACCAGTCTATAGGGGTCAACACCTCACAACACACACACACATTTAAACAAGAACATAGCAGAGATGTGTTCTGTGTTCATATACAGCCACAATAACAACACAGACCTGATTCTGACCCCCAAAAAAAATTTTCACACCAGACGACAAGTGTACCCCCAAAGAATCAACACATTTAAGTCACTGTAAAGACACACAGCAACTATAAACATATGACATCATCCACACTACACACACCAACAACTGCCACTGATAAACACAGACAGACACACAGAGTGACCAGCAGAGGGCAGTGACACACAAACACTGTGTTCAAAGAGATGGAGGGACAAAATGATGACAGAAAAAGACACAAAAGATTGCTTTAAAATCCTAAACATCAAACATTCACATAAATCTGACAGTCATGTGGTGTGATTTGTAATGTTTGCATGCCCTACTGTGCCTCAGAACATGTGAAGAGAGGCTGATCAACGGAGACAAATATCATTTATAAAAGCTGAACAGATAAATCACTCAAGATTAACTTCACGTCATTTCTTGTTTTTTTGTCTGTACGGCGGCATCCGGACACACACATCAAGCATGAGACACAAACACTGAGCCACGAATCACACCGTAGCAGATCCATCGAAGAGAGAGTTGCGACAACCTGGTTGACCCAATGGAACGTCCGTGAGGGTCCTCAATAGTTCCCGTAAGTTACCCATGGAGATGCGACTAAACAGACCAAGTGAGGTAAACTTCTAACCCATTTAAAGACGAAAACCATTTAATGAATAAAAAATGAAAGAAATAAGGCATTTAAAGAGAAAACATCACTTCCTGGATCTATCTGAAGGCTCCACGAATCACGTGACACTCCAGCGTTTTGGACATCCGTTGGCAGAACTCTCTCTCTCTCAATGGCTCTGACCCGAATTAAGCTGGTGTATTACCGTTAATGGTGACGTCAGAGCTCATTATCTTGTGCACGCGGGAATCTTCAAACATCACAAAACTTGAGCATCACGCGAGGAATCCAAACCGACCGCACCGGAAACCAGCCGAACGGGAACGTGCGCGCGCGCGCGTCCCAAGCCAATGACCACACGGACACGCGTAAATCTGAGTTCTCTGATGTGTTTTCTGCTCGTGTAATTCTGTGTGAATTTTCACATCTATCAGATCGTCAATGAATTGGTCAGATCGGAAACAGATGAGGAGTCAAATCACCAAATCACACAAGAGAAACATCAGAATGAATCTGATTCTGATCAGACCGAAGCCCTTCACAAGAATCACATGTTTATTCAAGCAATCATGTGGTATCAACAGCGGCTGCTTGTACATAAACACGTTATACACATGAGAAACATTTGCTGATTCTATTGCTGAATGCACATCATCATCATCAACAACGTGGCAGAAATTACACATTTATGAAAATTTAAATCATTTTTCTTCATTTGGAGACTTTCACCCTGCGAGTGAGTGTTTCATCTCTGTGAGCTGTAAAATAAAAGAGAATACTGAAAGACAGACACACTGACATCATCACTACAGTAATATTGTGAGTGTGTGGGTTTGTTCAGTCAAACACATGTAGCTTAAATAAAAGGTTTAGTGATCTCTGAGTGATAATTCACCTTAGATTAAAGCGACTGCTAAATGAATGCACGTAAATACAGACTGACAGAAAGTTCATTATCATCTGTGACAGAGAAACAACATTTACTCTGACAAAACAATCTTAACACTGGCATTATAACACTACACATAACACAATAAATAACAGAATAAATATATGGAGTCACATTCAAGCCAACAGTATCAATGGATGTTTTTGTCAAGTCTCTTATGGCACACACATGACCCTGACCATCAAAGGTTTTGTGTTGTGTCATCTGCGTGCGGTCCTCAGAGAGCTGCTGTGAACATCACAGATATCAAACCACTGCTGATCCACGTCTCTGTGAGGCAGAAGAGCGTTCAGAGGCAGCGACGGCTTCCGTCTGCGATCTCTAGCGCTCACCACCCGCCAGTAGCGCTCACCCTTCAGCAGGAACACACTGTTGTGTGTGTACGAGAAGTACGACGCGTCCACGTTCCTGACAGGATGATCGCCGGGGACCACCGCCGGAAACACTGCAGTGATTCTTTGAGGGGAAGATTTGGCCAAGCGGTTCGTTCGGACATCAAATCTAAACACCTGAGAATAAATATCACACATCAACAGCATCCACGATCACAATAAATCCTCGGGACTGTAACCTCGATGTTAGGAGTTAGAAAATGTAACAGAACAGAAACCTGTGAGCCTTTGAAGAAGTAGACATGAGCGTCTCTCCTGTCGTAATAAGCCGTGTCCAGCGGTCCGATCACGCCGGGAAAATCATCAGAGATCAGACGTGGATACGAGCGTCCGAGAGAGTCATTAGCAAACACTCGATCATTCTCACTGTCGTAACGCCAGTACTGCACACCTGCGATGTAATAAATCAATCAAGCAATCCAGTCATCGATAACACCCTATAATGTTCTTCATCTTCATCTCTACGGTCAATTAGGCTACACAACGACATCACATGCATTGTGGGATACAGTCATGTGTTCTTCACCTTTAAAGAAGTAGACAGCGTCTGTTTTGCGGTTCCACACATGAACGTAAGCGTCCACTCCGCTGTCAGGCAGCCCGTTCCACCCGACCGGCACTGCCACCGGATCTCCGTACCGGGTTCTGTTGTTCCGGTTCTCATAGAGCCAGTACCAGCCGTCCCGCATGAAGTATGTGTTGAAACGAACGGTCACCTCACCGTAGGGCGTCAGCTCCTTCCTGATCCAATCGAATACGGCACTGAACCGACCCTGACACACACCTGAACAACACACACATCAGTGTCACCAACACTTTCACTGGATGCGATGAGATTGTTGTGTGTTGTCGTCTTACCGTACAGACTCTGAATGGATTTTCTGTCCATCCAGTCGATCTCAAAGCCCGAGTCCTGAGGCAGATAACTGGGCTGCATAATGGAACCGGCTCGATAGATGTGAGGGAGTCCCAAAACATGACCGATCTCATGTACTGCAACCTGAAAGAAACACAACAACACACTCAGAGATCAGTCAACACAACACTAAACCACATTAATACAATCACAAACACAACAAAACTATCACTTTCCTCACATATACTTTAAAGTATTGCAGAACTGTAGATTGATTCCTTTTCACATTACCTTCAGCAGACTGATCCCGCTGCCGGTGTTTGGAACTGTGAAATGTTCATCATCATCAAAATGAATATCTCCCAGAAACCAGGCGTGAGCGAACTCATGACCCGCGCCGTCAAACCTCTGAGAACAGCCCAGATGTCTGCCTGCAGCAACATGAGACCCACACAATAACACTCTTGATGTTTAATGCTTTTCTGTAAGGGTGCTCAGGTCACATCATGATGTGCATGACCTGTAAATGTTTCCAGAGATGGATGAGTGAATTATCTGTTGTGTGTGAGAGAGATACTGACCTGTACCAAAGCCCAGTCTGATATCAATGTCTTCTAGAGGTGAATGTAAATCCTCCTGAAACTCCAGAGGTGAAACTTCACTCCACATGCGGAAGCCCAGTCTGAAGATATACTTTTGCTCATCGATGGACAGCTGACTGCTGTAACCCTCACCAATCACACGCCACTTCAGAAGAGTCTTAGAGAAAGACATGTGACCCGTCCAATCGCCCACATCCCTCCTCCGTCTGTTCTTTAACAGAGCCGCCAAGTGTCGTTTTCTCCTCACGGCAGGATGAGCCACATCACTGTGATTCCCAACATCACTAATGTTGTGCGTGACATCACTGTTGTTGTGCGTGACATCACTGTTGTTGTGCGTGACATCACTGTTGTTGTGCGTGACATCACTGTTGTTGTGCGTGACATAACTGTTGTTGTGCGTGACATCACTGTTGTTGTGCGTGACATCACTGTTGTTGTGCGTGACATCACTGTTGTTGTGCGTGACATCACTGTTGTTGTGCGTGACATCACTGTTGTTGTGCGCGACATCACTGTTGTTGTGCGCGACATCACTGTTGTTGTGCGTGACATCACTGTTGTTGTGCGTGACATCACTGTTGTTGAGCGTGACATCACTGTTGTTGTGCGTGACATCATTGTGGTTGTGCGTGACATCACTGTTGTTGTGCGTGACATCACTGTTGTTGTGCGTGACATCATTGTGGTTGTGCGTGACATCACTGTAGTTCTGCCTGACATCAGCAGGGTTCTGTGTTACCTCACTCTGGTTGTGCATGACCTCACTGTGGTTCTGCGTGACCTCACTGTAGTTATTCATGACCTCACTGTAGTTCTGCCTGACATCAGCAGGGTTCTGTGTTACCTCACTGTAGTTCTGCGTAACCTCACTGTAGTTATGCATGACCTCCCTGTAGTTTTTTGTGACCTCACTGTAGTTCTGCCTAACATCAGCAGGGTTCTGTGTTACCTCACTGTGGTTCTGTGTGACATCACGTTTGTTCTGCGTGACCTCACTGTAGTTCTGCCTGACATCAGCAGGGTTCTGTGTTACCTTAGTGTGATTGTGCATGACCTCACTGTGGTTCTGTGTGACCTCACTGTGTTTCTGCGTGACCTCTCCGTAGTTCTGCCTGACCTCAGCACGGTTCTGTGTGACCTCACTGTGGTTATGTGTGACATCACTTATGTTCGGTGTGACCTCACTGTAGTTATGCGGGACCTCACTGTGGTTCTTCGTGACCTCACTGTAGTTCTGTCTGACATCAGCAGGGTTATGTGCTACCTCAGTGTGGTTGTGCTTGACCTCACTGTGGTTCTGCGTGACCTCTCTGCGGTTCTGCGTGACCTCTCCGTAGTTCTTCCTGACCTCAGCAGGGTTCTGTGTGACCTCACTGTGGTTGTGCGTGACCTCATTGTGGTTCTGCATGACCTCACTTTTGTTCTGCGTGACGTCACTATGGTTATGCGTGACCTCACTGTAGTTCTGCATGACCTCACTGTGGTTGTGCGTGACCTCACTGTAGTTCTGCGTGACCTCACTGTAGTTATGCATGACCTCTCTGTAGTTCTTTGTGACCTCTCTGTAGTTCTGCCTGACATCAACAGGGTTCTGTGTTACCTCACTGTGGTTCTGTGTGACATCACTTTGGTTCTGCGTGACCTCACTGTAGTTATGCAAGAAGTCACTGTGGTTCTGTGTGACCTCACTGTAGCTCTGCCTGACATCAGCAGAGTTCTGTGTTACCTCAGTGTGGTTGTGCGTGACCTCACTACGGTTCTGCGTGACCTCACTATGGTTCTGCGTGACCACACTTTGGTTCTGCGTGACGTCACTATAGTTATGCGTGACCTCACTGTAGTTCTGCATGACCTCACTGTAGTTCTGCATGACCTCACTGTGGTTCTGCATGACCTCACTGTAGTTCTGCGTGACCTCACTGTAGCTATGCGTGACCTCACCGTGGTTCTGCGTGACCTCACTGTGGTTCTGCATGACATCAGTAGGGTTCTGTGTTACCTCACTGTGGTTCTGCGTAACATCACTTTGGTTGTGCGTGACCTCACTGTAGTTCTGCATGACCTCACTGTGGTTCTGCATGACCTCACTGTGGTTCTGCATGACCTCACTGTAGTTATGTGTGACCTCACCGTGGTTCTGCGTGACCTCACTGTGGTTCTGCGTGACATCAGCAGGGTTCTGTGTTACCTCACTGTGGTTCTGCGTAACATCACTTTGGTTCTGCGTGACCTCACTGTACTTTTGCGTAACTTCACTGTGGTTTTGCGTAACATCCTGGTGGTACTGAGAAACATCACTGTTGTTCTGTGTGACATCAGCATGGTTCTGCGTGACCTCACTGTGGTGCTGTGTGACCTCACTGTTGTTCTGCGTGACATCAGCAAGGTTCTGTGTGACCTCACTGTGGTTCTGCGTGACATCAGCAGGGTCCTGCGCAGCCTTACTCTGGTTCTGGGTGACCGCACTTTGGTTCTGTATGACATCCGTAGGGTTCTGCGTGACCTCACTGTTGTTCTGCATGACATCAGCAGGGATCTGCGTGACATCAGCAGGGTTCTGCGTGACCTCACTGTGGTTCTGCGTGACATCAGCAGGCTTCTGCGTGACCTCATTTTGGTTCTGTGTGACATCAGCAGGGATCTGTGTGACATCACCATGGTTATGTGTGACCTCACTGTGGTTCTGCATAACATCAGCAGAGTTCGGTGTGACCTCATTGTGGTTCTGCATGACCTCAGTGTGGTTCTGTATGGAGATGCTGTTGGACTCAGTGAGTTCAGGTTGTTCTTCCTGGTCTGGGACGCCACATCTAGGTTGGTTCATAGCAGCTTTGGTAGCATCATCAAACACTCCTGTGACGGGCAGACTGGACACTCTCTGGAACTCTCTAAGAGCTGAGATAAATTCGGGCTGCTGGTTCTGGAGTTCAGTCCTGCTGGATCTGGACAGGGCTCCGGCCTCCTGCAGGTTCAGAGGAAAGATGTCATCTGTGTCACTCACAGGTTCTGCTAAACTCTGAACTTCATCACTGTCTGATGCTCTTATGAATCCATACTTGAAGAGAAACAGCTAGAATAACACATCAGAAAACAAGAAGTGTTAATAAACAATAAACAAATCACAACAAATAAACAGAGAGAGAGAGAGTGAGATGAACCTGTGGAGTGTGTATGTCAGTTTGTGTCTGTGTGTGTGTCTCTGACATTGTCATCAGCCCTTATGAAAATTAACCATGGTTTGAAACCCAAAGAACATGATTTTACTACAGTTAAAAAAGCATTCTTGTGTGCACTTGTGCGGTGTGCGAGTATGTGTACCTGTGCAGTGTGTGATGTACCTGTGCTGTGTGTGATGTACCTGTGCGGTGTGTGATGTACCTGTGCGGTGTGTGATGTACCTGTGCGGTGTGTTTGTCAGTGATAGCTTCAGCCTGATGGATGTTGTTCATGTCTACGACATCTGAATGATCTCTGCTGTGGAAGATCTTCTCTGCGCGTGTCCCGATGATGATGAAGATCAGCCGGATGACAGCCAGCATCGTTAAAGCTCCGCTGTGAGTGTTTGACTGACTGCGTGATTTTGTTCAGTCTGTGTAAACCGTCACACACTTTATACTGTCACGCGTGGATGGGGCGGAACTTCACACTATTACATCGCTCGCGCCAACACGCGACTCGCACCTGCTCGCGAACACACCGGAGCGCGCGCGTGACGCACGTGTCATTCGTAGATGTAAAACATGTGATTTAAATTGTAAATGTATATTTAAATATACTTTGTTATTCTAAACCTTGAATGTATGACACAAATGATTTAAAAAGTTCCTTTAATCATTTACAATTCACACTGACAGAGAATCTCAACTTACATTCAACATTACATTTCAGGTGCAGGAGACACATTCAACCTTTCCAAAAACTAAACTAAACTCTGATAAAATATGACATAGATTTGTCCTACGGTAAAGGATTAGCTGGTGGAGCTCTTACTGTAACACACATAAGGTCACAATGCAAACGATCATAAAGATTAAAACATTTCCTGGTTCTCATAGTTTTCATTTTTGTGTTGAAATGTGAGCTGGATGTTCTCTTGTGAGAGTGACAGACAGTTCAGTGTCAGTTCTCCTGCAGAACACCAGTAATGTCCTCATCCTGACCGGAGGGGTCAGAGGTCAGGGGCTGGTGTCTGTAGGGTCTGTGAGATTGCAGTGGCGAGGTGTTTCGCTGTTGGTTTCTCAGCACAACAGCTCACCGTGAGCCCGTGAGACCGCAGGGCGTCTGCTGTACTCGGTCCTATCGACACAAACTTAAAAGCACAACACAAGTTATTTTCTAACTTATTAAAATGTTCTGATCAATCTGCAAACTCAAAACAATCTGATTGAAAAACAAAATGATTTCAGATTGTGTCTGTCATGCTGTGGGTCAGAGGACACCGTCTAATGTGAAAGAACCGTACACATCACTGTCACACCTTGATCTGCTCCAGCTGAGACCCGGCAAGTCTTTTCACCAAATTCACACAGAACTTCACACCTGATGGACTGAAGAACGCCACGCTTGCAGGAACACCCTGAAGACACACACACACACGTGTCAGAAACCACAACACTGTGATACAGAAAACAAACACACATGAGATCAGAAGTGAACCTGCTGAGAGAAATAATCTGTGATGTTCTTCTGCAGGTCTGGATGTTCAGATGTTTGATAGACAGTCAGAGCGTCCAGAGGAACATCTGCCAGAGCAACAAACAGACAATGATGATGATGATGACGAAGAGAGATAAATGAAGACAATGTCATGAGAAGAAATCCTCTCACCGTTCTCTTTGAGAGCCGTGGGCAGAACCTCACGCTTGATGGAACCACACGGGAAGAACAGAGGCAGGACATCAGACTTTTCTCCTGTGCATTACACATCAAAACATCCACATGAGAGTCAAAGCAGCCAAACTCAAATCTCTCAAGTGTCAGTTTAGAACATTTACTTTGTATGATGAGTGAAGACAGAGCGTCTGCAGTACCAGTGTCCTCACCCACAGGCTTCAGGCCTAAACCTACAACTACATACAACAGACACACTGGATTAACAGTATTATCTATAGATACAGTATAGTCGAGTGTTAAATATACAGTACATTTACATTTCACTGCAGACTGTGTGAATGTCATGATGAGAACAGATCTAGTGGCATTCATTCATTTGCTTTTCTTATTGGTTATTTGTCACCACGTGTGTTTTGGTGTGTTCCCTGCCGTTTCCTTTATATCCGGTGTATTGATTTGTTTGGGCCACTTTACAAATGTAAAATAAATGGAAACAGGTGCAGGTCAGCAACACACCTGAGATTATTTGTGCAGGTGCTCAATGTGTCGAGCAGATGTGACAACATTTACTAAGAGACACTAAAAACCTTCTGACACAGGTGCACACACACACACACACACACACACACTTCCAGGTCATCAACAGGTGTGTGTGAATCTCACCAGTGTGACAGCACCTGCATGAAAATCTTCTGATGTGCGAATTATTTTGTTGCTTTATTAACATTAATTTATGTGTGTTGTCCTGCATTCTAACAGAATGTGTGTGCTGTGGGTTGTGTGAGTGAGTGTGTGTTTGAAGTGCAGTTTTGTGTAGAGATACAGACCTAAAGATGCTGTTGTCTTTCCAACCACATAAATAGATTTTGAATTCCAGCTGTCTTTCACTGTGTCCCACTCTGAAACAAACATAAAGAAATCACACCTCATTATATTAAAAACATCTTTACACATGTATCTTATACACCCCATCTCTGCTGGATTCATAAATACATGAATGTAAAACATCGCTTGATAACATTCAAATAGATTAAAAAAACGTACAAACATTCAAGGACTTCAATAAAAGTGTGTGTGTGTGTGTGTGTGTGTGTGTGTGTGTGCACTGTATGTTTTGTGTGTCTTGTGTGAAGGGGAGTGTATCTATACACTTTGCTCTTGATACCTTTTCTATTTTATAAATGTAATGTTTTGCTTATAGTTAACTTGTTTTCATGTAAAGCTGCTTTGTAACAATGAAAATTGTGAAAAGCGCTTTATAAAACACCATTAAAATGTAATGAAACATGCATTGGTGTTGTCCTTTATCTAGACAGTAATCATTGGTCTTTCTTTAACATGGATGACTGTCATTTATAATGTTTCCACTGTCACATTACTGCCAAACACTGAAAGAAAACTCACGGTGTCTGTGTTTCTCTAAACACATCTTGACAGCCTGTACAGATCGTGGACTGGTGAAGATCAGACCTCCAAACCTCTCGGGGTGAAAGAGCTGATGTTTACAAAACAACATGTTTACATATACAAACATCCATTATTGTTCTTAAATAATAAAACCAAAACAAAAGAGAAAGATGTCGGGACTCACCCGTTCTGAGAGCTCATTCTCAGACACAAATGTAAAAGACAACACAGGAATTAAATCAGCTGTGTGACCATATGATGCCAGTTCCTGAAACAAATATAGAAAAATAAACAACATTACAGTCTGGGGTAAACACATATGTGCAATAAAACAGGGTCATCAAGCTGTATTCTATCAGTTAATTCTCCTTAATTTCTCTACTGTTCGTTTTCAGACATCTGCTATACTGCTTATAAAACTGATTTTAGAAATAACACTGAAATGAGTGTAACAGTATGTAGAATTACCTTAATATAAGGGTCTGGTCCATTTTCATCTTCTCTGGGCTCTTTCAGGAGTAACACTTTCATTCTTATGACACATCTAACACTCTCATGAAGAGATGTGTTCATACATGTGTGTATTAAAGTGTTCGTCTGAATGAGTTTCTGCACAATAAAGTTTCACTTAATCTCTTATCAGTCTGTCATACAGTTACGCCTCTAAGACCAACACAATCTGCGAAACACTGATAATAAACCACAAAACTATCAAACAACAGCACACAAACTAAACTAAACAAAAACAAACTAAAGGAGCGTGTGTTCATGCGTCCCTGAACCATTCAAAGGATCTGTCGCGGCTCATTACGTCATAATAATCACGTGACACACAGTGCAGAACCCCTCAGAGGTGCAGTTTGATTTAGTAAAATGGATTTTCAACATTTGTGTATTTTATATCAGTTTAAGGAGACAAACGTTATTGTTGTGAGTGCATTTACTTCTGCCGGCTGTAACAGCATGCGCGCTCACGAGATCTCGGAAGTGTGTCATTTACATTTATTCATTTGGCAGACGCTTTTATCCAAAGCGACTTACAATGCTTTATCCTATACATGTTACATAGGTATTTGCAATCCCCTGCGATCGAACCCACAACCTTGCGTTGTTAACGCAAAGCTCTTACCACTGAACTACAGGAAAGCCCGCACGCTCGCACGCTCTTCATAATAAAAGTCTGAAGAATCATTTTACAGTAGCTTTAAATCGTAATAAATACAAATATACATTTGTTTACCATGATTAAATTAAAAATAAATGTTTTTGTTATAATTTTCTTGAAATCTTGGTGCGGTGCTTTTTAACATTCTCTTCTTACGGTGGTTGGTTCCGTCCCCTCGCATTTGTCATTAAATGTTTTCACCAGGTAAGTTATAGGTGTGCGATTTGACTTCGTGTAATTTAAAATGAAGATCTATGTTTTGGGATGTAAAGGGAAGATAGAACGTGAGTTCTCTCGGCGCGTTTTTGAAAGCTGTCATTATTCTTGAGTGAACCGCACGAGCCGGTTAATCCTGATTGGTCGGGAATGTTGCCGGGATCTCACCCACTCACACACAAGGCGGGGTGTGTTCGACTTTATACAGGTCTGCGCAGACCGATCGGCGTATGATCGCGAGAGAGTAGTGCTTCTATTGGCTCTCGCGATACTTTGATGTCATGTAGTGCGCGGCGCCGCATGAAGCTGGAGGGCGGGGCCTCACCGACCTGACACGAGCTTCGCTGTCACCGCAGGTTCAGTCGCGGCGGAGATCTTGACCATCATGAACGAAACACTTTACGCGTTTGACTTCGAACGTCAGTTTGACGACCGAGCGGCGAATGAATGGTTTCAGGAGTACAGGTGAGTCCATGCACATGAAAAATAACTTTATAAACTCGTGTAACCATCATAAACTCCTGCCAATCAAAAACAGGAGATCAAACACAGTTTGACTTCTGCACACAGAAGGAAATGAAATTTGTATTTCTACAGGTGTCTGCTGCGGGAAACAGTTCTGTTAGATTGAAAATATACATATTTACAAAATTAGTTGATATAACATGCTGTTATGATATTTAATAGTGGAAACAACATCTAAATGATGTACTTATAAGTAACTCAAAGATGATTTATGTTTATTCATTTTTTCTATTTCCCAAATGTTTTGAGTCGTCAGGGTCATTCTCATGAGAAATGGTCACTTAAAATGACCAGACAAGAGTACAGAGGATCATTTAGTGAGATTCATTTATGCTGAATGTCCAGTTAATGAGAGATTATATGAGTAGATTTATGACTGCAATTGATCTGTGATCGGATCAGATCGGGTTCATGTGACGGACAGCCTGACAACCGTTGACCTGCAGCGGATTGTGACATCACATCTGCCAAGTGTCTGAAAATCCTTTCATTTCAGATGCTTTTACACGATACTGCTGATGTCAACACCAAACGAGATGTTTTCATGATTTGACTAAAACTAGATTTGAGTTTTCTTCATGAATGATGGTTTGTGTGTTTTCAGCGGTCTGTCGTTTGTGTTTTCTGGCACATATGCTGCTGGGATATACTTTGGCCGTGTGTTTATGAAGGACAGACAGAAGTTTGATCTGCGGACTCCTCTCATGCTCTGGTCTTTGTGTCTGGCTGTGTTCAGGTGAGACTCGTGCGGGTGGATGGCAGATTATTCTCAACAGGTTTCTGTCCATCAGATGTTGCTTTTTTGTTTTCGAGTAGATAACACACAGAGAGGAAAATGTGTTTCTAGATGTTTCATCAGATAGACAGGTGATGAGCAGATAACTGTGACTGTAACTACACAGAACACATTCAGAACATTCAGTCAGATATTGCGGCTGTTGTCTTGTTGATGATCAGTGCCATCGGTGCCGTGAGGACGATCTGGTACGTGTTCAATCTTCTGTCATTGGACGGGTTTCATCAGACTGTGTGTGACACGGCGTTCTTCGGCGACACCGTCAGCAAGTTCTGGGCGTTTGCTTTTACCATCAGTAAAGTCCCTGAGCTCGGTAAGATCTGTGTTCACTCACTCACCTGCTGTCATCAAAAAACATTTCAAACATACTGAAGTCATTCATCTGAGAGAAGAGCACACACGCACACACACACACACACACACACATACACACACACGCACACACAAACACACACACACAAACAGACACACGCACGCACACACACACATACACACACACGCACACACAAACACACACACAAACAGACACACGCACGCACACACACACACACACACACACACACGCGCACACACACACATACGCACACACACATACACACATACACATACACACACACACACATACACACACACACACACACACATACACATATACACACACACATGATGATGTGCTTTATCTTTCTGCAGGTGACACTGTGTTCATCGTTCTTCGTAAGCAGCGTTTGATTTTCTTGCACTGGTATCATCACATCACAGTTCTTCTCTACACCTGGTACTCATACAGAGACCGTGTGGCCGGAGGCTGCTGGTTCATGTCCATGAATTACACCGTTCACGCCGTCATGTACGGTTATTACGCAGCGAAAGCCGGCGGTCTCCGTGTGCCGAGGCCGGTGGCCGTTCTGATCACAGCGCTGCAGATCGTGCAGATGATTGTGGGCTTCAGTCTGATGGGACTGGTGTTCAGATGGAGAGACGAGGTCCACTGCGTGGCCAACACAAACAACCTGATGTATGGATCTCTCATGTATCTGAGTTACCTGCTGCTCTTCGCTTCCTTCTTCTATCAGTCGTACATCAGAGGAGCCGCCGGGCCGGACCACAAGAGACCAATGAAACGAGAGTAAGAACAGCGCTGTGAGCTCAGTGTGCACGTCTGAGAGTGACTGTGATGAATCGATGCTGATGTGAGGAATAAACATCATCAGACGAGAGATGACTGAACATTAGTCTGTACCACATCTGATTGTTTTAATCCGCTCGGGAAAGAAGTTTTTAATCATCACAAGTGGAAATACTCAGGGCAAACACTTAGAGTTGATATACTGTAACATTGATGGTCATGTGACACTTTCTTGTGATTTCTTGTTATTTTGGTGAAACACTGTTTACTGTCTGTCTGATGATCAGAACACGTGTGAGATCAGATTTGTACAGTAGTCAGGGTTCATCTGGATGAACACCAGTGTTGTAGAAATGTTCAGGTGAGTCATCACAGAGATTCTCCCGCATCTGTAAATCCATCCATCTCTAAAACCTCATGATTGACTTGATATTTGTTATTTGTGTAACATTAACAAACAACTAATAAACAACAACAGGTGTGCAACTTGTTCTTAAACCTGATCTGCGTTATCGTGTTGCTTGAAATGTGCTCAGATGTTCCGTATAAAACCCTTCAGGACCACAAACTCCTAACAGTCATAAATGTGAGTTTGTATGGGTGTGTGTGTGTGCTTGCGTTCGTTCAGCGCCTCCTGCTGGTGCTTGTTGGTGTGTGTGATGTGTAGGTCTTCAGTTGTTCCAGCAGGTGTCGCTTGTTCTCTGAAGTTGAATACACTACTGATGAAGAGGAGGAGCTTTAGCACTGAACTCAGATCAGATGTGTGTCAGTCAGTCAGTCAGTGTGTGTGACTCATTCAGATCTTCAGTCACAATGTCTCTGTGTGTCTTGATTCCCATCAGTCTGCCTGTCTTCACACTGCCTGCTATCGGGATCATGTGAGTATTTCTTTCATTCTAGATCAATTTCTTTGTTTTAAATAAGAGAGTTTCAGTGCTGCTGGAAGTTTTACTGTAACGTTACATCTCAAAGTACAGACAGTGAATTAGGGATTCTATCGCACATCATCTGTCATAGTGGTCATGTGTAAAAGTGTGTGTTTAATATTCTTCAACCTGAAAAAGTGATGTCATCCACACAAGATGATGCTTAAAAGCATTCTGCTTTTACTCGACTAGAATGATGTGAATTTTTAAGTTAAGGTTAGGTTGTGTGTTTTAGTTGTGTACAGATTGTTATTGTGTGAATAAAATGTGTGTGTTTGTGTTTCACTGTTATATTGACAGTTATACAATGGCTCTGAAGAATCAACACGTGTGTCCGGTCAATAACTGGTGAATATTTGAGTTTCCTCACATGATGGATCTCATCACACATCAGCAGAATCATCAGCACACTTGATGAGATCAATCCACTGCTGTGTTGTGTTGACTCATGTAATCTGTCCTAATTCACGTGTGTGTGATTTTGTGTGTGTGTCTGTGTGTGCAGTAAATGTGGTGATGTTCCTCCAGAGAGCTCCTGGTTCAGTCTACTGTGTACGGCTTCATCATTAATGGGTTAGACAAACTGATATCTCAACACACACACCTGAGGAAATGACTTCTGAATTTTGTGTTATGTTTCAGTGATTGTGATTGTTGTGTTTCAGTGATTGTGATTGTTGTGTTTCAGTGATTGTGATTGTTGTGTTTCAGTGATTGTGATTGTTGTGTTTCAGTGATTGTGATTGTTGTGTTTCAGTGATTGTGATTGTGTTATGTTTCAGTGATTGTGATTGTTGTGTTTCAGTGATTGTGATAGGTGTGTTTCAGTGATTGTGATTGTTGTGTTTCAGTGATTGTGATAGGTGTGTTTCAGTGATTGTGATTGTTGTGTTTCAGTGATTGTGATAGGTGTGTTTCAGTGATCGTGATTGTTGTGTTTCAGTGATTGTGATTGTTGTGTTTCAGTGATTGTGATTGTTGTGTTTCAGTGATTGTGATTGTTGTGTTTCAGTGATCGTGATTGTTGTGTTTCAGTGATTGTGATTGTTGTGTTTCAGTGATTGTTATTGTTGTGTTTCAGTGATTGTGATTGTTGTGTTTCAGTGATCGTGATTGTTGTGTTTCAGTGATTGTGATTGTTGTGTTTCAGTGATTGTGATTGTTGTGTTTCAGTGATCGTGATTGTTGTGTTTCAGTGATTGTGATTGTTGTGTTTCAGTGATCGTGATTGTTGTGTTTCAGTGATTGTGATTGTTGTGTTTCAGTGATTGTGATAGGTGTGTTTCAGTGATTGTGATTGTTGTGTTTCAGTGATTGTGATTGTTGTGTTTCAGTGATCGTGATTGTTGTGTTTCAGTGATTGTGATTGTTGTGTTTCAGTGATTGTTATTGTTGTGTTTCAGTGATTGTGATTGTTGTGTTTCAGTGATCGTGATTGTTGTGTTTCAGTGATTGTGATTGTTGTGTTTCAGTGATTGTGATTGTTGTGTTTCAGTGATCGTGATTGTTGTGTTTCAGTGATTGTGATTGTTGTGTTTCAGTGATTGTTATTGTTGTGTTTCAGTGATTGTGATTGTTGTGTTTCAGTGATTGTGATTGTTGTGTTTCAGTGATTGTGATTGTTGTGTTTCAGTGATTGTGATTGTTGTGTTTCAGTGATCGTGATTGTTGTGTTTCAGTGATTGTGATTGTTGTGTTTCAGTGATTGTGATTGTTGTGTTTCAGTGATTGTGATTGTTGTGTTTCAGTGATTGTGATAGGTGTGTTTCAGTGATTGTGATTGTTGTGTTTCAGTGATTGTGATAGGTGTGTTTCAGTGATCGTGATTGTTGTGTTTCAGTGATTGTGATTGTTGTGTTTCAGTGATTGTGATTGTTGTGTTTCAGTGATTGTGATTGTTGTGTTTCAGTGATCGTGATTGTTGTGTTTCAGTGATTGTGATTGTTGTGTTTCAGTGATTGTTATTGTTGTGTTTCAGTGATTGTGATTGTTGTGTTTCAGTGATTGTGATTGTTGTGTTTCAGTGATTGTGATTGTTGTGTTTCAGTGATTGTTATTGTTGTGTTTCAGTGATTGTTATTGTTGTGTTTCAGTGATTGTGATTGTTGTGTTTCAGTGATTGTGATTGTTGTGTTTCAGTGATTGTGATAGGTGTGTTTCAGTGATCGTGATAGGTGTGTTTCAGTGATTGTGATTGTTGTGTTTCAGTGATTGTGATAGGTGTGTTTCAGTGATCGTGATTGTTGTGTTTCAGTGATTGTGATTGTTGTGTTTCAGTGATTGTGATTGTTGTGTTTCAGTGATTGTGATTGTTGTGTTTCAGTGATTGTGATTGTTGTGTTTCAGTGATTGTGATTGTTGTGTTTCAGTGATTGTGATTGTTGTGTTTCAGTGATTGTGATTGTTGTGTTTCAGTGATTGTGATTGTTGTGTTTCAGTGATTGTGATTGTTGTGTTTCAGTGATTGTGATAGGTGTGTTTCAGTGATCGTGATTGTTGTGTTTCAGTGATTGTGATTGTTGTGTTTCAGTGATTGTGATTGTTGTGTTTCAGTGATTGTGATTGTTGTGTTTCAGTGATTGTGATTGTTGTGTTTCAGTGATTGTGATTGTTGTGTTTCAGTGATTTTGATTGTTGTGTTTCAGTGATTGTGATTGTTGTGTTTCAGTGATTGTGATAGGTGTGCTGCGGTACGCACAGGTGATTGATAAGCAGAGGAACAGTGTGTTGAATGTTGAGGGTCTTTGTGCTGGATGGCTCTGTGCTGCTGGACTGATGATCGTAGGAAACTTCCAGGTAAGAAAAGTGAGACTTCATGACGTTTCTCTTTCAGTAACACAAGTGTTGTTGCTCTGTCTGGATGAACTGATCATGATCTGATATGAATCATCAGTGTTGTGTAAGTGTTCTCAGACTGTGTGTGTTTATTTTGTGCAGGTGGATCATGCTAAACTTGTTCATTATGTGGGAGCAGCTCTGTGTTTTCCAGCCAGTCTGCTGTTTGTGTGTGTGCAGACGCTGCTGTCGTACCGCACGGCCGAGACACACACAGACATGAACACAGCTCATGTGAGACTACTGCTCACCACATTGGCCTTGACCTCCCTCATCCTCAGTATCCTTCACTGTGTGTGTGTGTGTGTTCAGCATCACTTTTAAATGAGGCTCATTAAGACCTTAACGTTTGTCCTGTAGGTGGTGTGTTTTTTATCCAGGAGAGTTTTGTTCTTCAGCATGGAGCTGCAGTGATGGAGTGGTTGTTTGCCATCATCGTGCTGCTGTTTTACGGCTCATTCTCACATGAGTTCAGGTGTATATCTGCAGAAACTCTTGTGTCTGTGGTGAGAAAACACCGACCCTCTGAAGAACGTCCAGGAACTTCACAGAAATTACAGACAAACATTTGACGAGTTCTTTTGGGGAACAGAGTTTTGTAAACGTAAATGTGATGTTTTCAGGAAAACTCTTTCAGACTTTGGCTGCTCAACATTACATTTCTCTTTTAGTTCATCTGTATTTATACTGAAGTGTCTGATGGGTCAGTGTTTCATCTGATTTCTGTTGTGTTTGTCATGAATTTTCCTCATGTTGTTTTGTTAACTATGTTGTCACTTTCACAGTTTATTAACTTTGTTAAAACAATAAAGATTTTTTTTCCATGAGTTGTTTCATTTTTCTAGACTGTGATAAGAAACATTAAGCACATATGTAGAGAATTATACTAAATCAATTTTCATTTTTATGACGTCGTTTTAAATGGATCAGCGGAACTAATGTTTCTGTTTGCGTGAGCCACCGGAAGCGCGTCACGGGTGCGCCGTTACCATAGAGACTCGGGACCACAAACGGACTCATCGTCTCGCAAACACACGAGCACGTCTGTGTGTAATCTCGTCAATAAAACACTGAATATTGGTGTATGTGATACTGTAGTGAGTGTGTTTGAGATGATGGATTCAGAGTATGTGAGGAAGAGTTTGGGTCGATGTCTCGCGGAGGGTTTGACCGAAATCACTGAACAGAGACCACTGGATCCCATTGAGTTCCTCGTGCACTGGATCCACAAATACAAACTCAACCATGACGTCATGCAACAGGTAGACGTCACACACACACTATAGACCATTCAGGATGATAAAAATGATTAAAAATAAAAACATGCCAAGGATTGTGACGTACTTTCAGTTCACTGAGATTTATTTCTGATTTAACCTTATAATGATTGTTCATGTGATATAATGTCCCTAACAGAGTCATCATCACTATATTTAAAATGAGGATATTTATATATATATATGTTTCTATAGAGATCCACCTATCAGAGACAGTTAGAGGATGAGAAGCGGCGCGTCAGAGAGGAATCAGACCATCAGAAACTCCTGCAGGAGGAACAGAAGGACATCAGTGCTGATTCTTCTGCTGTATGTCAAAGAAAATGATTGTTTGTCTTCAAGCGAATTTCATATTTATTCCTCATTTCTACTGTTTCTCTGATCTGAAAGATTACAGAAGAGTCAGAACCTGTGAGATCCAGCAGAGATCCGTCTGAAGCTCATGAGAGAGACGATCAGGTGTGTGTCATTTCACCGGCTCAACATCTTCTCGTTTCATCTCATTACACACACACACACACACGTGAGACTGACTCTGTCGGTCAGGATTTGAATCTCAGTCTCAGAAACACTCACAGTGAGATGATGATGATGATTATGATGATGATGTGTGTTCATGTCTTAACAGATCAGGACAGAAAGCGCTCCTGACGATCAGACGTCCACAGATCCACAGATGGAGGAAGTGAATGAAGTGTCCGAGCGATCAGATATGATGAATGACAGCAGTGCAGCAGAACAGGTCATCATCACATCACATCACATCTAGAGATTCTCTCTCTATTGAATTAAAATCATCTTTATTGTCTGTAAGGAGCTTCATGAGGATGACGCAGATGGTGTGGAACAGACCTCTGAGATCCCGAGCGATCCACAGGTACCGTACATGTCTTCACCTGTCAATCATATAAAAACGACATCATCAGTCTCTGTCTGTGTCCTCATGTGAAGGGTGAAAGTGAAGCGAACGGATCTCAAGTGAATCCAGTGGAAGAGAATGAAGCTCAAGAAGAGAAATCAGATGAAGGTTCAGACGAGAGACGGACAGAAACACAGGATCTGATGAATCCGGTCAGTGTTTTCAGTTGTGAACCAGCAGATGGAGTCGATGCACCGCTTGTGTTTCAATCAAACAGAATAAATGAGTTGATGATGTCACTCCTCACAGGAAACAGACAGACCTGAGGCTGGAGATGATGACACAGTCACACCTGACGATTTAGCTCAACCTGTAGAACCAGAGGTGAAGATTCTCATCTGAGACATCATCACAAACACAAAATCAGACCCATGGATAAGAAATAATGTCACATTTCTTTGTGAAGTTTGGACGTATTTCTTAAAATACGTTTCGATTCTTTTAGATATTTTGTATATTGTGTAGTATATTGAACAAAAGAGCATTCTATGTGACCCTACCTGTGAAAACCCAGATCAAATCATTTTGTAGTTTTTGTTTTCTACACAAGTTCGTCCTTCATAATGTAAAGAACATTCTTTGCCAATAAAACCTTGATTTCTCGACTGACTTGAGTGAAGAACATGTTGAAGAACCGCAGCTGCTGATGGACTTCACAGACAGGGTCACACATATTTCCTGCAGAATCTGTTCCTGTTCATTATTTTGACATTAAACAAATGGCAGTGTACAGAGAAATCCCTCCTCATACATGTGTCGTGTGTTTCTGTGTACAGGAGGAAGAGAAGAGAACCTGAGGCCATCACCACGCACATTAACATCACATCTGTGTGTTTCTGTTGCTTTTCATAAGACATATTTGACATTATCTGATCTCACAAATCCTTTCACTGAAAGCACTGGTTTACAATAAACATCTCACTGTCCTGTGAGGAACACACGTGTGAAGTCTGAATGTTTCTGTGTGTTCAGACTCTTGTGTAACAGTCAATCCACATTGTGACCTATAATCTGCATATAAACCTTGTGAGACACACACACACACACATGCGCTTGTGTAAGACTGTTGGTTATAAGTACAGCAGGCGTGTCTGGAGCGAGACCAGATCTTTGATGCTGTGAGTCTGAGGAGAGTTATGGAGCTTGTGACCCGAGCCGTGAGCTCTTTGGGTTTGGTGTTCACCGAGGCGTTGAGATCTTTCACAGAGATGTTTCTCACACAACCTGTTTGTGCAACCCTCTCTCATCTGAGTGAAACTGAACTGAAGTCTCTGGGCGGAGGTGAGTGACTTTACTCTCACCCCAAAAAGCTTCTGCAAATCTCACCTAAAATAACTTAAGTGTCTGTGTCAGATTGTGTGTGATGTTTAAAGAAAGTTTTCCCCTCGACTAACATCACTGTGAGTCATATTGTGCGTAGAAGTTTTATGTTATCACCTACTTTTTTAAGGTTTCCTAAAACAATTAAAAGTCTTTTTTGTAAGTCAATCAAGAGAAGGATTGTGGAAAAAAACAGGATTTGTCTGCATTCTGTGAGTTAGAAAACATATTGATATATCCCAAAGATTTCACTGCTGCTGTTACAAAACCATCAGAAAGACTGAAACACATTCTCGAGAAACGACGGCGTGTTCTTTGGTCTGTATGTGAGAGTTCTGTGTGTGTGAAAGTGAATTTGTTCCCCTTGTGTGCAGATGACCGCGTGTTTAAAGCCAGAGAACTGTGGGAAAGTTCAGGAGCTGTGATCATGGCTGTCAGGAGACCTGGATGATTTCTGTGCAGAGAGGTACACACACACACACACACACACACACACAAACTCAAAGACACACAAACACACAGACTCACATTCACAAACAGATACAAACACGCACTAACACACACGGACAGTCCGACACACACGGACACACACACATGAACACACACACATGCATGCACATACACACAGTCGGACACAAACATACAAGGACACATACAGACTAACCTATTTCAATTATTGCTTTGAAATAATAAAAAATTGAGTCAAACTTAAATGTTTTTGTTGAATGTGTGTGTGTGTGTATACGTGTATGTGTGTGTGTGTGTGTGTGTATGTGTATGTGTATGTGTGTGTGTGTGTGTGTGTGTGTGTGTGTGTGTGTGTTGTCAGGAGGCGTGTGAGCTCTCCTCTCTGAAGGCTCAGTTAGATGACAGTGGAGTTTCTCTGTATGCTGTGGTGAAGGAGAACATGGGGACAGAGATCCAGGACTTCAGACCATTCTTTCATGGAGAAATCTTTCTGGATGAGAAGGTAGATGAATCACAGGAGAGATCTGACCAGCTGCTAGAAAAAATATTCTCAAAATGTTTCTGCAGGTCATCAGAGGTTAATCCGTTGTGTTGTTGTGTTTGATCAGAGAGGTTTCTACGGGCCTCGAGAGCGTCTGATGGGTTTCTCTGGGTTTCTGCGTGCCGGTGTCTGGAGGAACGGCTGGAGAGCGTTTCAGAATGGTTCCCGGGGTAACGTGTGGGGTGAAGGGTTCGTCTTGGGGGCTGTATACGTCATTGGCCCACGTCAACAGGTAAACTCACTAACTAGTGATTATTCTTCAGGATATTCCCTAAAAATCAAACCCTCAAATGACTGTAAACAACACTCATATAAAAGTATCCCAGCAGGTAGAATGAGTTTGATTCCTCTCTACATATCTCATACATTCTAAATATGGCCAAACGTGAATAGACCCTCTCTTTAAATGTATTTGTTTGTATGTTCTACAGGGAATCTTACTGGAGCACAGAGAGATGGAGTTTGGAGATAAAATAAACAAATGTGATGTTATTGAAGCTGTTAAAAAGATAAAAACATAATGTGTGTTTCTGGAGTTACAGCAGTCTTGAGAGATCTCATGGAAAGGTAAAACCCTAACATAAAAGAAAGATCATGAAAAGAGTCAGATACAATATAAAGACTTAAGATATGTGTTGTATTGTTCCAGTGCACATCTGTGTGTGTGTGTGTGGTTGATGACGGACTGACTTTAAACTCTAAATGAAGTAGCAGTCTCGATGTTTCACACACACACACACACCTGAATCTTCAACAATAAAAACAGAGTCAATGAAAAACCCAACATTTGTGTCATACTTGAATCTGTTTGTGTATATTGAATCGATAGAGATTAGATTTTGTTTTATTGTTCTCAGATCTGTTAAACGACCTACATGATAAATGTCAGTGGGGCTTTAGGCCACATCATAGCATCGAACTGCACTTGTTCAAATGACAAATGACCTACTCCTAGCATCAGACCAAGACTGTTTTTCAGTCCGTAGTGCAGCACTAGATACCAGAGATCATGCCATACCGCTAGATCACTTACAAAATGATATTGGTATTCAGGGATGAGCCTTACAGTGGTTCAGATCATATTTATCCGATCGACATCAGTTTGTTCATTTAAATGGGGAATCATCAAATCAAATGCCAGTAAACTATGGGTCACCTCAAGGATCGCTTTTAGGACCCTTGCTATTCTCTATATGCATGCTGCCCCTCATGGAATTAACATGGAATTCGTTTTCATAGCTTTGCAGATGATACTCAATTATACATGTCATCTAGACCGGATGATTCCTAAAATTTAACAAAACTGGAAGAATGGGTTCAGGACTTAAACCATTGGAGGACTAGTTGTCTTCTGCTAAATTCAGATAAGACAGAGATATTGCTTATCAGACCGAATACCTTTGATCAAAAAATTACAGATTACAATTTGCAAATAGAAGGATGCATTGTGACCTCAGGTAATATAGTTAAAGTCTGTTATTTTCAAAATCACGTCTCAAACGTCACAAAAAAGGCAGAATATTCTGTGTATTTCTGACGCAGAATCACTAGTTCATGCATTTATGACTTCAAGACTTGATAATTGTAAAGCAGGATTCAGTGGTTGTTCTGCATCATCATCAAACAAAAAACTTCAGTTTGTTCAGAATACAGCTGCTAGAGTTCTGACAAGATCTAAACAATGTGACCACACCAATGTGATCCTCTCTACACTGACTACCCGTCCAGTAGTGTATAGAGACTGATAGGACATAGAAAAACTCAGTCCACCAAAGGGGGCAGAGCTTTCTCATATGTAGAATCTGAACTCTGGTATACCCATCCCGAGGTCACCACAGACGATGCTGGCTCACGTAGGACCACCTGGTGTCATCCTCCTGTGAGAGCCTGTGGACTGACTGACCATCAGCTCCTGCCCTTGACAATCCCCATCAACAACCAAGGTTGTAGTATTGGTTTCAATACTTACTTTTGTTTGTTTTTGTCTTTCTTCCTGTAAAGCTGCTTTGAAACAATGACACATTGTGAACAACACTATAGAAATAAAACTGAACTGAATGTGTGCGTTTATTCATTTGTAAGAGGTGAAAGTTGTTTCTCACAGTTTCAAACTCACATGATCAGTGTTAGTGCTGGTGATTTATGGGTTGGTTACGGTCAGTACAGAGGTCAGGGCGTCCTAACGTTTCACTCCTCTCCCTCCTGATTGGTTGATGATTTTTTCATGCAAATTATTTTCTTGAGAAATGTTTTAATAGGAGGTGTGAGAGAGCTGAGATGAAGAGACACAAGCCACACTGAATCCTCTCCAGACAGTGAGTAGATGACACATTTCTCTTAATTCTCTATTAAACTAAGACTTCGTGTTCAGTTTCATTTGTGTTTCTCATAAACTTTCTGTGTGTAGAGACGACTGAAAGTTTGGATGTGTCTGTGTGTCAGTGTTTTCTCAGGATGTTGTGAGTTTGTGCTCTGTGGGATTGTGTGTTCTTGTTGCGTACTTGCTGTTGGCCAACACAAATCTCTTCTTGAGCAAAGCTGTGCAGACGACTGTAGACACGCTGGCCGACGCCGATCTCACATCCACCACTGCAGGTGAGACACTTTTCTACAGAGAAGATCACTTTACATCATCAGGTCCGTCTGTCAAAAACATCCACAACACCACAAGAACAAATGAAAGAACGATGGAATATGGAAGAATATTTTAGCAGCTTAAATTGAACCTGGAGATGTGATGTTCTGTACAAGACCCAGAACAGGCTCAAATTAAAAATGTAATTAAACAAAATGCAGTTGTGTAACTTTGCCATGAAGTCTTAAATCTGTGTCTCTGAGCAGATGAGGTGAAGTTTAAAGCCGTGTGTTTGTGGGAGAAAACAGGAGCTGTTATCATGGCTGTTCGGCGTCCTGGATGATCTTTGTGCAGAGAGGTGTGTGTGTCTGAACTTGTTTTTATATGTTAGTGGGGACCTGAACCTGAATGCACACCAACTCATGGGGACTCGTGTTACGGGGGGACCAAAATATGAGCTCACCATGGGCACAAAAGCTTATAAATCTAACAGAATTATATATTTTTTTAATCTAAAACCGCTAAAAGTTTTCTATGATCTTTAGATTAAGGGGATAAAATATAGACTTTGCACAGTATAAATTATTATGGACAGTCCCCACAGAGATAATACGTGTGTGCGTGTGTGTGTGTGTGTGTGTGTTTGTGTGTGTGTGTGTGTGCGTGTACATGTGTATGTATGTGTGTGTGTGTGTGTGTGTGTTTTTGTGGATGTGTGTGTGGATGTGTGTGTGTGTGTCTGTGTGTGTATGTGTATTTATGTGTGTGTGTGTGTGTGTGTGTGTGTGTTTATGTGTATGTGTGTGTGTGTGTGTTGTCAGGAGGCGTGTGAGCTCTCCTCTCTGAAGGCTCAGTTAGATGACAGTGGAGTTTCTCTGTATGCTGTGGTGAAGGAGAACATGGGGACAGAGATCCAGGACTTCAGACCATTCTTTCATGGAGAAATCTTTCTGGATGAGAAGGTAGCTCTTGAGAAGGTTTAACTTGAAAAACAATCCTATGAAGTCAGTGTAGTTAATGCATTCAGAGATTGAGGAATTGAATATTGAAAATATATCTGTTCCGTTTCAATCATGAACATATATCTGCTTACTTTTAAACCTCTTAATGTTGGAAACACTTGACAGAATTAAGTCAATGTCTTTTAATTTCCTAAAACTAAAGTGCCATATTATACAACTGAAAGCAGTACTGTAGACTTTATTGAGTAGATGGGATGAAGACACACAATATTGTGTAATGTTTCAGAAATGTTTCTATGGCCCTGAGCAGAGGACGATGAGAAGTTTAGGGATTGCTCGTCTTGGGGTGTGGAAGAACCTCCTTCAGGTGCGGAGGAAAGGTTACCGTGGTAACAGGAAGGGGGAGGGTTTCATTTTAGGAGGTCTGTATGTGATTGGACCACAGAATCAGGTAATGTACTCCAACAACTTTATAATACATGATTTATTGTTAAACATACAAATACATTTCAGATATAAATGAAATCTGTGTGTGTTCAGGGAATTCTGTTCGAGCATCAGGAGAAAGAGTTTGGAGATAAAGCCGATCTCTCACAAGTCCTGAAGGCTGTCGGCGGAATTCAGACAAAAGAGAAATAAATGAAACACAAACTAAATCACAAACTACTCGATCTGTGCACAGTCCAACATAACCTTTAGCAAAAACATCAACTTCTGTCTGCTCACCTGTGTGTGTGTGTGTCTCTGTGTGTATGTGTGTGTGTGTGTGTGTGTGTTTGTGTGTGTGTGTCTGTGTGTGTGTGTGTGTGTGTGTGTGTGTGTGTGTGTGTGTGTGTGTGTGTGTATGTGTGGTCTGAGAGTGTTTGTATGACAGACTGACCCTAAACTGTAATGATGGGACAGTTTTGATGATTTACACTTCAGACTGCTGACACACAACAGTAACACACACTTCAGCTTTTATTTTGTAAATGTCTTCAGTAAATGTTAATTCAGACCAAATTATCATTAATATCACGAAAAATCTATATACACTCATCAGGATTTAAACTCAGAAATAAATATTATTTTTAATTGTATATTTTCTTTCATTTCTCTTTACAATGTTCTGTAAAAGTGAATATTATGTATGTTAATGAAATAAATCATCTATAAATCAAATAACATTCGTTTTGTATGTTAATACATAATTAAAATATATGCAACACATTATGTTTTAGAGAAAAGATAATTAATTTAATCTAATTAACATTAAATCGACATACAAACCGCTAGACAAGAGAGGCGCGTCACTGGGAAGATTGACAGCTATTGAAACCAATCATTTTCTTACACTCCTCTGACGACGACCAATCACAGAGCGGGTCACGGCAGAGGACGACGCCAGCACAGGCGTCATAAATGACAGAACTCACCTCAGGATGACAACAGGTAATAACAGGTACAGCTTTTACCTGTGGGGTTTAATACTCTGTTAATGTTCGTAAAAGAGTTTTGTGTCTTTATTTAAATTAAATTCCGTCGTAGTGTCACTCACATGAGCGTTCTAATCCGACCTGACAGAAAGTAACGGAGCGTTTCGTAGCGTTTAATTCGACAGATATCGTGACAGTGAACTGCTCGTGCGCGTTTAAACATCAAAACCTCAATACATGAATAACTCTTGAAATATTTAAGTGTGTTTGTGTGTATTCTTCTGTGTGACATTCATTAAACAACAGTTTTACATTACTAACACTCTTTACCTCATATAGCAACCACGGTATGTTCTGTACCACGGTATCTTGAAAGACACCGTAGTTTTATATCATTGTGGTACTGCCCTGTAAAATAACAGTTTATCAAAGAACAAATGAAGAGTTTGGTTACAAAATGAGAATACATTTTTTTTTTAAATAATGTTTTTATTACGTTATCATTCTTTATTGTGTTTTAATGTGTTAGTTGGATGTATTTTTTTAGTTTTTATGGCATAAATCAAAACAAACCAGCTGCCGTGTGATTGATATTAATTAGAATTCACAAAAGTATATTATTATTATTATCTCAGTTTGAAACCAAACTCCTCAAATGTTGTCCATTGCGAAAGTGAATTTACTCATGGATGGACACACAATCATTTATACTCCAGAACCACATGACATAAACACCCACAGATGATGAAGAGACACCAGACGTCTGCAGTAGGGATGATGTAACCCTGTGTGTGTGTGTGCAGGTGAGCTGGTGAGATTGACAGTCGTCAGGGGTGATGATGGACAGCTGGGCTTTAGTGTGCGAGGAGGATCTGAACATGGACTCGGTGTTTTCATCAGCAGGGTGCAGAGGAAGAGCGCTGCAGGTGAGACAGAACCTGACTGTGTGAACAGCAGACAAATACATGCGTGTTCATCCATGTGTGTTTGTGTAGAGCTGGCAGGGTTGTGTGTTGGTGATCAGTTAATAGAGGTCAATGGTGTCAGTCTGGAGAACGTCAGTATGAGCAGTGCTGTGAAGGTTATGACGGATCACGCTCGAATCCGATTGGTCGTTCGGCGGGTGGGCCAGATACCTGGAGTTCGATACACCAATGAGAAAACCACATGGTGAGCGTCACATGTTAATTCTGTCACATTGACATCTTTGACACAGGTGTGTACACAGGTGTACATGTGTGTTTAGGGTTGATCTGATTCACCGTCGGATGGTGGTAGAAGAATCAGATGCTCCGGTGTCAGTGTACAGCTCAGGTGGAGCTCTGTGCCGGACGGTTCACCTGCATCTCTCTTACAGTCACTCCTGTCTGGGCCTCAACATCCGCGGAGGACGAGAGTATAACCTGGGCATCTATATATCAAAGTACAGCATGACACACACACACTCACTCACTCACACACACACACACACTCGCACACACACACTAACTCACTCACACACACACACACACTCGCACACACACACTTGCTCACTGACACACTCACTCACTCACTCACTCACTCACTCACTCACTCACTCACTCACTCACTCACTCACTCACTCACTCACACACACACACTCACACACACACACACACACACACTTGCTCACTCACTCACTCACTCACTCACACAAACACTCACTCACTCACTCACGCACACACACACACACACTCACACACACACTCACACACACACTCACTCACTCACTCACTCACTCACTCACTCACTCACTCACTCACTCACGCACACACACACTCACACACTCACACACACACACGCACTTGCTTACTCACACAAACACACACTCACTCACTCACTCACTCACTCACGCACACACACACTCACACACTCACACACACACACGCACTCACTCACTCACTCACTCACTCACTCACTCACTCACTCACTCACACACACACACTCACACACACACACACACACACTTGCTCACTCACTCACTCACTCACTCACACAAACACTCACTCACTCACTCACTCACGCACACACACACACACACACACTCACACACACACTCACACACACACTCACTCACTCACTCACTCACTCACGCACACACACACTCACACACTCACACACACACACGCACTTGCTTACTCACACAAACACACACTCACTCACTCACTCACGCACACACACACACACACACACACACACACACACACACACGCACTTGCTCACTCACACAAACACACACTCACTCACGCACACACAAACACACACTCACTCACTCACACACGCACACACACACTCACAATCACTCAATGATTGAATGAATGAATTCTTTGTATTGATGGTTTCTTTTGTATTCAGGTCTATGGGTTCTTTAGTAGGTTGTGTTTGATTGGCTGTTAACAGGCTGGATCCCGGTGGTCTGGCAGAACAGGGCGGGGTTAAGATGGGAGATCAGATCCTGTCAGCCAATGGTGTGAGCTTTGAGAACATCATTCACCAGAGAGCAGTGGAGGTGTTGAAGGGTCAAGCTCATGTTAGACTCAACATAAAAGTGAGTAAACACACAATCATGTTTGCTTTGGTATTTTTGTGGAGACTCCCGGTAGACTTCTGTTGATTTATACTGAGCTCATGGTCCTCTACCCCCAAACCCTCACACAAGCCCGTCTGCATGTGATCAAATAAACATCATGTAGAATCAGTTTATATAATGGGGCCACTGACTGATACACACAATACAGCTGATCACAGGCGTCACATTCGGTATACACACACACACACAAACGGACTCACACACACACACACACACACGGACTCACACATGCACACGCACACACAGACATGCGGACACACAGACACACACACTCGCAGGAAAGAACACACACGGATGGACATACACACACACGCACGCATGGATACACATACATACACACGCAGCGACAAACTCACACGGAAGCACACATACGGACGCACACACATGTGGACAGCAGTGGTGCTGAATTCAGACAGATGGCTGATATAGGTCTCTGGTTTCAGTATGTGTGTGTGTTGTGTGTGTATGTGTCAGGCTGTGTATTATTCACCGTGTTTCTAGATCAGATATCTGCATGAACTCGTGTCAGTCAATTACTGTATGTTATAGGCAGATGTTTGTATCTTCCTGAGAACCTTCCATGAGTCTTTGAAGAGTAGAGAAATGATCTGATGTGATGTAACGGTCCACAGGAGGCGGGCAGATATCCAGCATATAAAGAGATGGTGACGGAGCTCAGCTGGGTCAATAAAGGTAAGTCCCTTTTCTTCAGCCTTTAAACAACAATAGAAATGTGTTGGGATGACCCTTGACCTCTTTCAGCAGGTAGTGAAAGAGTGGGTTCATCTTCACAAGGGTCTGACTCTCTGTCGTCTGTGTCCTCCCAGTCCTCGGGCACACCACAGGGCTCTATGAGTGGTCTTTCCCAAGCTACTCTGGCTGTTAGTTTACCATTAAGATCCATAATGTCTGACGCGTGCAGCTCCACAGATCTCCAGTTTCATCCAGACTCCACTGATAATGACTGTCAGTCAGAGCTACAGAGGACGGTGAGCCGAGGTCCTGTGGAGCTGTTGAAGGACTCTGTGATACGGAGTGAAGGAGGGACAGACAGAAGAGAGGGCGGGAAAACATCTCTGCTCATGGCTCTGAGACGACCCAGTCCTCGGATTCGCCGAACACAAAGTCACATGACTGCTCTAGGTAGTGTGGTGTATGTACAGATGTCAGAATCAATTACTAAATATTATCACACCCAAAATTCATCCTAAAGTGTTTGTGAACCTGTGTGTGAGTCTGTCTTCAATAGAACACCAAAGAAGATATTTAGATTTCTTGTTCATACAATTGAAGTCAATGGAGTTCAGTATTGTTCTTCAAAATATCTTCTTCTGTGCTCACACAGGTTTGACATGACATGAGGGTGAATAAATGATGAAGAGATTGTCTTTCTTTTGCCTGAAAAATCACTTTTTAATCTTCAAATAAGAAGAATAAATGATGTAACTTCAGTTGGCATGTAATGTACAGTTATTGATTGAACAGTGTGTAATTTAATATACAAATGTTGCGTTTCCATAAAAACAAAAGGATATTGATACAGAGAATGATACCGTGATGATGCTGAGGATAGTGAATGTTCCTCCTACAGATTCGAATGAAGAGTACGTGATCATCTGACACTAATACAGATGTCTGTTTCTTTCAGATGAAGAGAAGAAACAAAGAAAAGAACAAGAGATGAACAGCCCGCTGCAGCGCTCCAGAACCTTCTTCAGTCTGTTCTGGAAGAGAGATTCCTCCAGATCTGAGTCCCGTTCAGAGAGCAGTCGGGGTATCACTCACTGTCACTAAACATCAGAAATGTTCTTTTGCTCTTTAGCTAACATTCATGACGTCTGTAGGCTCACCTCAGTATCTCACTGGTCAGATTTAGAATGTTGTGTTTCTTCAGGCAGGTCTGATCAGGATCTCTTACATGTGAGAGAAATGGCTGTTAGATTGTTGGAGGAAGAAGACGTGAGTGTGCTGATGGAGATATGTGAGAAGGTAAGAGAGAATCATACAGATGATGACACAGATTGAATTCCTTCAGATGAAAGGCATCTACTGTATTTACAGTATTTAACAGATGGAGAAATACAGACGCTGGTGAACACGCTACTGATCACACTGAACACGCCAGAGAAACTCCTGCTGCTCAGAGAAATCAGGTGACGTCACACCACTGCATGTTATTTCATGTTTAGTTTTGTGTTTTAGTTAAACTTTGAGTCTGTCATGTAATGTGATGAATATCTGAAGAGACGTGTATGTTGATTGTTTGAAATGTGTAAAGAGCACATGTGTTGTTTCAGAACGCTGGTGTCCTCTGATGATCTTCTGAACTTTGACCGTATTGTGACTCCATTTGAAGAAGAAGCTTATGATACTCTGAAGAATCGCTCATGTGAGGAGTTCTCATCCAATATCAATGCCCATCTTAATGTATATTTAAATCGCTTCATGATCGATGACAGTCATTTGTTTCATGTAGCTAGAAGTTCTCCAGCACACTCACCTCAGACAGGCCACGCCCCCAGACGCCACCTCATTCCTGCTATAACAGGTGAACTTCACATCTCAAAGCTTTCTCTCTCCATTTATAACCATTTTATAAAAGCAATAAGCCATGTGAACAGTGCTTATAAGAGCTGAGGGGGTTTTAGCTGTTAAAGAATGTGCTGTAACCCACTAATACTTGTGACTTATTAATTATGCTTGATGATGACTCGGTTTCTGCTGCGTTAACGGTTCATCTGTTGATGTGGACAGAACACAAACACTACAGCAGTAAGTCTGCATAGACGCATGATTGAAGTTGATTTTATGTATTTATGAGAGTAGACAGGGTAAATTGTGATGTACACCAGACTAAAATGTTATTGCTTGGATGTTGATCTTTCATAGCTGATGAGGTTTTTACTTTAATGTCAGTAGTAAAACAGAATCAAATGAAAGTGTGATAGTTGAGACACATGAAGAGTCTGGAGGTGTAAATGAATGTAGATTGTGGAGGTGAAATCATCTGGATTTGAGTCAATGTGATGAGAAATGTTTGAGATGATATTGAGATCTTCAGTTATATTGACTTGCAGACGACACAAATCTGAGCTCAGTTTGACACATTGTTGACGTCTCTTCTCAAACTCTCTTGACAGACACATTTGTGACATTTCTGACTCTTTATCTCAAGAAAAATATCTGAGACGCAGATGAGACCTGAGCAAAAGTCTCCATGTGTTCTTCTTTTTATCTCATCAATGTCCTAGGAGAAATAATTGAGATGTTAAAGAGATCTCATCTGTGATCTTATGAGCCAGTTTTAGGGCAAAACAACTTCATTATAGTTCAGCGGTGTAGCACCATTTACATTTATGCATTTGGCAGATGCCTTTATCCAAAACCACTAAGATTGCATTATACATTAGTTTCTAAGTGTGTGCAGTCCCTGGGATTGAACCCATAACCTTGGCGTTGCCAGCGCCATAATCTAACCATTGAGCCACAGGAATATAATCAGTTAATCATTCTCTCTGTCTGATGATTTACACGCCTCTGGTCATATTTCTCTCGGTCAGATCTCTGTAGTGGATCAGCAGAGAACATGAAGGAACAGACGCAGATTCTGGAAGATCAGCTCAGTCTGTGGTGTTATGATGAACAGACGTCCACAGGCTTCAGCCCTCTGCAGGACGTCCCTCTGGACTCCATCACACACACATATTCTAACTACACACCTGCTCTCATGCCCAACTGGCTCCTGACAGAGAACACACATTCAGACTCATCCCAGACACCTGTGAATGCTTTGACTCAACCCGACACAAAAAGAGAACGACTTGCACATCAGAAAAGACATTCAGGGATGAGGAGAGACGGTGAAGAGGGGCCGAGTCATGATGTTCTGCTGACTGTAGTGGACATGCCTCGCCACAAGAGGCCGCTGCTGTCACAGGTCTTCAGTACAATTAAAAAGTCTCACAGTTCAAGTGTGTCACCTGTGGAACAGCGTGAGCAACAGCAGGGAACCCAGACCTGTGATGGTCACAGAGAGCAGGAGTTTGAGTTCACTTCTGTCAACATCAGCAAAACCAAGCAGTCTCTGGGTATGATTGTGTGTTATTTATCAGTTTATAGTGTGTTTATATATATGGGTGAAAATGTGTGTTCCTCTGATCAGGGATCAGTATATCAGGCGGAGTGGAGTCCAGGGTTCAGCCGATGGTGAAGGTCGAGAGGATTTTCCCAGGTGGAGCGGCGTCTGCTAATGATGTCCTGCAGGTAATGTCCAAACCTCTCATCTCCAGATGAAGTGACGTGTGTGTTCAGATGACGAGAGTGTGTTTTCTGTTCTTCTGTTTCTCAGGCTGGCTTTGAGCTGGTGTCAGTGGACGGTGTTTCTCTACAGGGTGTCACCCATCAGAACGCTGTGGACATCATACGAGAGGCATTCAGCAATAAATCAATCAACCCCATGGAGCTCGTGGTGAAAGTACCCAGAGACCCCAAAACACATCAAACTTAAAGTGTTCTGCGAGCCTGAAACAAACATTTTACATCCTTGAGACGGTTTTATCAGCTGAACAAGAAATATGAATTTAATCCATTAAACACACTGACCATCTGAACTCCTAATAAAATGAGAACCCCTGTACTGAGCATTCTGGGAAACACACTTTATTAACAACTAGAATCCAATATTCCACAGCCGAAATATCAGGAAAAAAACATGTCTGTCGACATTCTCACAAGTAATAAACCTGACAAAGAAACGCATGAGAAAATACTGCAGTATACATTAGTCTTTATTGTAGTAATGTTTCTAAGTACTCTAGTGTTTCTGAACCCTTACCATAGTACATATGAAAGTATGCTACAGTATTTACTACAGTTTACCAACTCACTATAGTTAATAAAACAGAAGACTATAGTGAAAACTAAAGTATACTGCAGGGTCTTGTTTTACAAACATCACTGTTTATGAATGAAGTCCTCTGGTTTAATAGCTCTGGTGACTGTTAAGAATTATTAATAAAATATTTTCAAACATGTGGTATAGTTTTCGATAAATGATGTTCATTTCAGCGGTTTAATTACAAACATTAGCTCATAAAATATACAGCATGAAAAATAGACGTGTGTTGACTTCATACAAATACTTTCCTTTAAAAATATGACAATGCTGAGAATCAGCCACACAATGCAGAGCAGTTCAACATCAATCAATGCTTTGGTCTATTCAATGTGCATTCTATGATGCACATTATAGGCAATATATAACATTTATATTATAGGCAGTATTTATAGATCTCCACGATGAGGAGACGCGCATGAATCTAAAGAGTAACAGTGTTTTACTCCAGTACAAATATAACAGTCTATAGCTTATACAAGACTAGAGATGTTCATGTCAATGAAAGCCGACCTCAGAATGAGTGAACGCTGAATGTGTCAGAATTACAGTGATGATCTCGGACGAGCCATTTCTATAGCTGCACACATGACGTTAGTTTGGATCCATGTGTAACTTTGTTACTATTTAATAATTACATAAACATTTCTCATTATAGCCTCACAGAATAATAATAATAATCAAGTGAACATGACACAATAGTCAAGTGACAGAATGGCCTTTAAAGTTATTGTTAAATGAGTAGTTCACTTCAAAATTTGCACCCATTGACATTCTATTGCAGGAATGAACATGACAATGGAAGGTCAGTGGGGTCAATCTTTGAAGTTAACTACACCTTAAATCAGAGACGCTGTGGCAGGCGGTTGCTAAGAAGAAACGGGTTTAACACTCTCTATTGGATTACCGCTATAATGAAGTTGTGGAGACACTTGGTAAAAGACAAATCCATCATCTTGACACATTTTGGTCATTACTAAAAATGTTCCCGTGCTACTATAAGACTACTATGTGGTCCAGGGTCTCAAATGTGAGCGTTGTCATTATTTAGATGTATGCATTTACCAAAGAAACCCATGATTCAAGTAATTCTGACAGCATGAGAGCAGAACATGTGTGCTCTGTGTTTGAGTTGAACTGTGTTTTGTTGTTTGACTTTGATTCAGTGCAGATGGAGGAACACACTGAAGCCATCAATCACACAAATCCTCCTCACTCCTGTGAGTTTACGTTTAGACATTATACATCACAGCACTAACTGTAAATGCTTCAGTTTCATCACACTATAGTAAATAAATGACATTTTATTAGGTTTATAATGTAAGACATGTTTGATACAGTATGTATAAATTGTTCTGTTGAGTGTGTGATGTCGTAATGAGTTAAGTTAATGACTGTTAAGTCAACATAAGATCAGAACGATTGAACCCTGTTCACGTTCCTGTCAATCATTTATCAGTGCATTTACTCTATAAACAAAATAATGATTGTCTTTGTAATATTTCATCAAAATAACAACTTCACGTATTAACTTACTCATCTCTCACATCACCAAGCCCTCTTACTCTTAAGCCCATCTTACATTTTTCAACATTCTTTCACATCCAATTGATTCCCCATTGAAATCTCTTTCTGGGCCTGTATTCACAAAACATCTTAAGGCTTAAAGTAGCTCAAATTGTATTTATGAGACATATACATTCTTACAAATAACTCAACATATACTTTATATGAACATATAGTCTCATGTTGTTTATTGAGTAATCTTGTGATTACTGTATTTGTTAAAGTCATTGTTACTTAATAAAAAAAAACGGTTTAATTGATATTAATTTAAATGATTTTGTAAATGAACTCTTCACTTGTTGAATTAGTAACCTAGTGTATATTTCCTCTTCTTAATTTGAATACTGCAATAATTATATATAAAATTATTTTATGTTAATATGACTACATTTTTATATTTAAATATGGTATGATATATGATATAATATTTCTATGATTAAGTGACTGACAGAGACCCATCCTCTATCAGCTGATCACAGAGGTCGTAGTCAGTAAGCTTGCTGACATCATCCATAGCAACGAGGTCAACCCCGCCCTTTCTCATCGCTTAACGTTTCTTTCTGTGTCGTAGTGAAAGTTGCTCTCAACAGTGTTGTGAAGAGATTAGAAGAGGAAACTTTAATCTAAAAACCTTCACTGCCGTTAAGGAGAGCTCTTAGTGTTAAGATTAAATGTTTTGTGAATACGGGCCCAGATCTTTTCCTAATATACTTCTCCTCGTTCAACAGGACACAAACAGTCTATGTTGATGTCTCAGATGCATTTGTTCCGTCACTGTCACATGATGTCAGCTGCATTATATGCGTGTGAAAGACGTGTGACCGTAGACTTTTCTGACTCTCCTGTGATACTAGATCTCAGTCGCAGCGATATCATCGAAGGTGACTTCATTTCCACTGCTCTCATCGTCCTGTTCTCTGGACTCCAGCTCCAGACTGAGCTGACGGAGAGATCTCTGGAGGTCTCTGTTCCTGCTGTACATCTGTATGTAGTTCTGCTGGAGCCGTTTCTGATATCGAATCACTTTATTTTTCTCCCCCTCCCAGCTCTGTCTTTCACCCTCGAAGGCCACCGCCTGATCGGACAACCTCTGGCGTTCGTACGCCAGCTCCGCCTTCAGTCTGTCTACTTGCTGCTTTGACGCTTTTGAATCCTCACTGTCATTGGTCAGTTTCTGTTCCTCCCCGGATGCCCCGCCTCCTCTACTGTGGACGTGGTGAGCGTTCAGAGCCTCGCGCAGGCGGGCCGATTCCTCCTCCAGACGACTCATCTTCTCTCTGAGCAGCTCGCTTTCACTCTTGCGACGCTGCAGTTCGTTCTCGCAGACCTCCAGCTCCAGGGTGCGTGTGCGTGACGCCGTGTGAGCCTCCTGCAGACGAGTGTGACAGGTGTGCAGCTCCGAGCGAACCTCTCTCATCTGCCCACGGAGGGTCACCAGCTCACCAGCACGCTGGGCCAGATCAGCCTGAAGATCTTTCAGCTGCTGCTTCAACAGTGAAATCTCACCAGACTTCTGACACACCTGCCGTGTGTAAGAAACATGAGATTAACACGCAACACACCTGTTCAGAACCAGCTGAAGACCGATAAAGTGAGCAGACAAACACAATCTTAAAACATCCGTCTCAACTCCACCAGAAATGAGAGCCAATGTGATGAAAGCCGAAATATGACATGTCATGGATGAATATTTGTTTTTGAGGAGAGTCAACTCAAAATGACCTTTTTCACAAGATTTAGAGCCAAATTACAGAATGAGAGCGCATTATGGTTTACTTTTACACATACATGAGTGTATCTGTGGATTTGAACCATTCTAATTCACTTATAATAATCACTTTATAGTTTTTTTAAATGTTTCACAAGAAGTGTTATATATTGATATCCGTTTAGAGACTGGTTCTTCTTAAACGTATACGATAAGTATATGATCAAATATGAGAGAAATAAGCTATAAATATAAGAGAAACATCAGTGTATCTTACTCCAAATGTCAGAAACAAATTCTTAATTTCAGGATCAAATGGTAACGTGATGTGGCACGTGATGAGATGTTCAGGTTTAATGTTTCTGAATCAGGTTTTTTTTATTTGTTAGCTGGTGTTATCATAACGATTACCTTCCCATTATCAGAGGTTACAGAACTTATAAATATAACCACTGGCATGATTCATTCCATAAAGATGATTTCTCGTCAACGCTCCTCACCTCCCATTTAGTTTCCTCTAGTCTGGGTCCCAGTTGTGTGTGTTCTCTCTCGTAGGAGGTGCATCTCTCCTCCAGTCTTTGACGCTCCTGCAGGAGTTTCTTCAGTTCCTCCTGCTGCTGCTGCTTCTCCTGCTGCAGCTGAAAGACTTGAACCTGGAGCAGCTGCACATCTCGCTGCGCTTTCTGAGACGCCTTCTGCATTTTACCTGCACACGTCTGCCTGAACTCCTCCATCTCCAGCTCGCATCGCTTCTGCCTCTCCTCATACACCTGCGGTGAGACACCCACACATGTTTATTAAAGTCACATCTGATCTGTGTTTAAATGAAGGTCTCACTCACTTGACAGATAGCTGCTTCATTCTCATCCAGATTCTCTCTGAGCCGCCGAAGCTCTAGATCTCTCTCTCTCAGTTTCTCCTCAAAGTCTGTCACGATCATCTCATAGGCCTCGATGGGTGGAGGTGAAGGTCCCATGTCTGACATCAGATGACAGCGGCCGCCCACAGATCCTGTGCTCTTGCTGGATGAAGAGCGCCCGCTGTCAGAGTTGGAGTGTCCGTGATGTTTAGCCGCCTCGCTCTGGCTCACATTATAGATGGGAATGTTTGTTAAAGAGCTGTCCGTCATGTTGAACGACTGGCTCACCAAAGCGTTGCGAGCTCCGCTGTAAGAGCTGTGTCGCTCCATCACTACCGGCGTGACGTCCTCGTCTCCTGAAGAAAACATGCAGAGGTTTCCTTGGCTTCCCCCTAAACGCGGCGAGAGGAACTGCGCACCTTTACCACTCCTGGGGACGACGGGTTTGAAGGCAGTGGGTCTTATGATGGCCTGCTGAACGTTCTGGAGGAAAACAGGAATAAACATCATTAGCATGTTTTAGACTGTTCAAAAACACATCTTCATCAGTGATCATGCTCACTCTTTCTAACTGGCCGGACACGGACATCAGTTTGGGAGGTCCATCCACACCAGCGAAGTCCTCGCTCCAGTCTTTTATTAAGTCTTCATGGGAATGTGAACGATTACCGAAACCCTTCCCTCTGCCAACAATAGCTCTCCTCTTACTGGATGGAGTGCGACTCCAGACCTCCGTCATCAGGCGTCCAGAGACCGGCGTGCCCTTACCAAACCTAGTGCTAACCTCCAGGTGTCCTCGGTCACGGTGACTGCTGACGGGACCCATGGCTCTTCTGGGGTCCAGACCTGGTGCTGGATGATCAGTGGCCACAGGAAGAGACCGGACCAGAGCCATGATGTTCAACTGCTGGACTCACAAAACCTGCGCACAGGTGAGACAACACACAACAGTCACTTACTAAACACACACAGTAAGGGGTATTTCAGACAGAACACGTTTTTTCATTCCAATGTGCTTCTTTTCCGTTGTTTTTCATTGTTAAAACACGTTTGGCGGACGCATGACCACTACGCTCATGTCCTTTGAAGCGCCTCGCACACGAGCGCCACGTTTTTAAGACGCTGTATAAAGTAAACAAAATCTACTTTTACATGCAGAGCTTGACGTCAGTTCCAAAAGCAGAGAACCAATCAGAAGAATTAGGAGGCGGGGCAAGCATTTAGAGCTTCTGCTTACGTTAGCAAGTAGGCATGTCAACGGTTTTATTTGATGGCGTCTCAAAAGTGTGTCTCGAGATCCTCACTTTCTAGACACGGGTTTTGTGCTGAAACCACTGGAAACCACTTTACAGAAATCACTGACAGATCGTCTCAAACTAAATGAAGCGTGTCTGTTCACATGTTAAAAACTGTTTCTCTGCTGTGCATGACTGATTGTGTAGAGAGATGACACACACACAGAGGAGTCATGAACGAAAGGAAAACATCACAACGATAAGAAGAGTGCTTTTTATTTGACATTTCTCTGAGCACTGACCACTAAACAGATCCACAACACTGTGTACAAATGATCTACATCACATCATGTGTACTACAGATCACAACAAGAGATAACACACACGTCTCCTCAGCGATTGACATCTCAGCCCTTAGATTTCACTTTGGCTTCTCTTCAGCTATAATCTGACACACACAAACACACACGCACACTTCATTAGTCACATACCTATTTTGAAGTCCTGCATACAGTCTGAGTATAAACACTGAACATCCGTCAGTCAGTCCACCTGAAAACCTGCGTATGTGTGTGTGTGTGTGTGCGTGTCCCTGAGGATCTCCATCTCACGGCTACACGTGTAGAATGTAGCTCATTCACTGTCCCACAGAGATCACCTGCTCCCTATCTCTCTCTCTCTCTTTCTCTTCTTCAGTGTGACGTCATCATTACTGGTGTATTGTGGGTAATATTACACTCATAGTCATGACTTCATAAAGAGACACAGAAGTAACTTAACTGTTGATGTCATTATTTCCGGGTCATTTATGGTGTGTGTACATGAGATCATATGGGACTCTCAGACCGGTTCAGTTCAGTCTGGTTCACACTCGCTGCTACTAATTTTACTTCCTTCTAGAGGATTCTGGGCCGCCTTGATCCACAGATCCGTGTAGCCTCAGGGACGCATCACAAATAACCCAACATGGAAAAAGCAAATGGAGTTCAGACCTTCACAACACCAGACACACTTCTATTGCACACACACATTTAACAACACACTGAAATGACCACACGCTCATGTACTGACCGATAGAAGCCTCTAGATTGATCGAGACTTACTCTCAGAATGTTTCACCCTCAATAATCTCTAATATAACACACACAGTCTGCTGGTATATAGGCTAGTAGAAGTAGGCTACATCATGGTGTGTGTCTCTCTTACGTCCTGTAAATGGGTCACACTGGCCACAGTTAAATTGGTTCGACAGGCAGAGATAATGTGAGTGGTCCAAGTACCAGAGCAAGAACAGAACAAACTATTCAGGATCAGATCAAGAGCACACACACACGCACGCACACACACACACACATGCACACACACACACACACCACCAAACACACGCACGCACACACACACACACACACCACCAAACACACACACACACACACACACCACCAAACACACGCACGCGCGCGCACGCACGCACGCACACACACACCACCAAACACACGCACGCACGCACGCACGCACGCACGCACACACACACACACACACACCACCAAACACACACACACACACGCACACACACCACCAAACAAACACACGCACGCACGAACGCGCACACACACTACCAAACACACACACACACACACAAAGAAACACACACCTACATGCACAAACATATAAACAAACAACGAGCACATGCGCACACACAAACATACACGCACGCACACATGAACAAATATATACACAGAGAAACACACACTCAAATGCACAAACATCTACACTAATAAACACACACTCGAATGCACAAACATATACACAAATAAACACACACCGACACAAACATACATTCACAAACAAACACGCACAAACATATACACAAAGAAACATGCACACACATGTACAAATGTATACATAAACAAACACGGACGCACACACACACAGACACTAAAATAAACACACACACAAGTATTATTAGACTGTGTGTCTGTGTGTAATTGAGCAGTGAGAGCTTTATATATCTACACAGAATGTATGCATCTTATTGTTTGATTGATAAATGCTCAGACTGTCAGTCTTCATCTGCCTCAGGGGATTCTGGGATGTGATCAGCTCAGAGGATTAGACAGACACATGTCTCTCTCGCTCTCTCTCTCTCTCTCTCTGCACAATGGTGTGAGTTTGAGACGGAGACATCATGACATTTACATTGTGACTCTCACAAACAGTCTCTGTGGTTCAGAAGAGCTGAGATGTTGTTGACGTTTCATCATTTCACAAACAACAGAATCTTAAATGTTAGTATATTTTATTATAGTGAAATTATATATTTATTATAGTTGTGATGTCACAAACACAACTGAAGGTGATTTCACAACGGTAAGTTCTGCATCATATGAAGTCAAAACTCCTGGTGTACCTTCATAAATAAGTTCACATACAGAATATACTGACACCATCAGGTCAAAACGCATCTTTAGCACAGACACACAATCAGTTCATGTTGTTTAGTTCTTCACAACACACACAAACTCCTTCCTGAGAAACCTTGAACAAGAGACTCTCCCTGTGGACCGACAAAAATACATCAACAAGCAGCTATACAGGAAATGATGTCGGCATGAGTGTAAACAGAGCGGTCTGTGTGTGAGTGTTGTGTTGTGTGTGTGTGTGTGTGTGTGTGTGTGTGTGCAGGATCTGGGTCTGAGTTTCACCCACACTGAGCTCAAAGTGAAATAATAAACAACACTGTCAGGCAGCACCACACAAATACACAGCTCAACACAACACCTGTGACTGTAGAAACAAACACAATCTAACTACAGAAGGTGTCACACACTGTTTGTGATCTGAAGTCACTCTTCCTTAACTAATGAAATAAAGTGACATTACATCACTAGTGTTGTGACACGAGCTGAACACACAGCTCAACACTACACAACAGATGTGATGATGACTCTCTCATGTCACTCTACATTACTGTCAATCAATCTGAAATCTTTTGCGGTCTCAATGATTCATTTATAATCCAGTGACAAGACTTTTTTAGTCCTTCATCTGTGATTCTACACATGTATGAATGACTCTCATGTTCTGTGTTTTTTTTTTAAGATTTACTTTTGGTGTTTCTGCCTTTATTGGACAGACAGTGATTTTTAGAGAGGACAGGAAGTGAAGTGGATGAGAGAGGGGGTGGGATCCGGGAAAGGACTATGAGCAGGTTTCCTAACTCGGGTCGCCCGGGATGCACCGGTGCCATATGTAGTAGCACAAACCACTCGACCATCGGCTCCGAAATGTTCTGTTTGATTTTAAAGAAACACTGAATGTCTACATTGGAGGTCACTGGGTCAGAGATCTGTACAGAATGTGGACTCACAAAAGTGTTTCAGTGCTGCACAACAGATATGATGTGTGTTTAAGTGTATCACCGCTGTAACTTCTGACCCATGCTCTGAAGTTAGATTGAGTTCCCTTGTGTTCTTACAGGTGTTCATCAGAAGAGCCACAGGTGTTCATCAGTCAACACAATCCACTAACACCACACGTGTCTCATCACACTACTGTGTCTACTGCTGCCTCATTTCACACCCAACAAACCAGAAATGTGAGTTCTGTACCATTAATAACAGTTTTCTGTGTAACATTCAGACAGAATATGTGTTTAAAGTGGACTTATACCATGGTCTGTTTAAATACTGGATTCTGATTGGCTGGAAAAGCCTTTAACACACAGGTAGCTCCTGTCAGTTTGATTACATTTGAAATGACCTTACAGAATAACACCTTTTAAAATAATTCACCTGTTTGATCTAAAATGACACTGTAAACATCAATCAAAGATTTAAGGCCATGAACACACTTGACGTCTTTTTTGAAAAGAAAAAGTTGGCAAATCGCTATTTTAGTAAAAAAAACACTGACAGTGTTTGGTTACAGACAGCAGCTGAACACCAGGACTTAATCGTCAGCGTCTGTGCACGAGGGCAGTCCAGAGAAACAGACAGGCAGTGTAACAGAAGTCTATTTGAATTATAAACAGAGAGCGTCTTTGCAATAACTAATCACAAATTTAAAAACCACAATATTAACTTCTCGATAGAAATGCAATCAAAAGTTATTGAAAGTGAAAGTGCAACTTACATTTATACAAAACTATACTACAACCGTGTTTGAAAACACGGTTTACTCCATAAGTTTATAATGTGAAACAGACGCTAACAGCTTCGAAAAAGAAGTCAAGTCTGAACACGGCCTAACTTGGCAAATGACCATGGTATAAGGAGGATAATCCACAGCTAGCTGTGCGTTAAAGGATTTTAATGCTTTGGGAGGTTCCAGGCCTCCACGTTGTGAATTAAAACCCTTTGACGCATCATCATATACTGTCATATATTTGATCACATTAATAAAAGACAGAGACACCTGTACTATTTTTCTGGAAACAGGCGAGCCCTGAACATGTTTGGGGTGTGAGACTACAGCACGAGCACACAACACATCATGACATGATCCCTGCATAACGCTTGAGTCACTGTAAGTTTGTGTTCTGTATCTTATGCACGTACACGCCAATTGCCAACAAAACACAGACAAATCCAGCGTTACATCCAGCGTTTATATAACATCCATCAGCCAAATGCAGTGAAGAAACAAACATGTGAAAAAAGCTGAACTTCACGAACGCAGTGCTCTCTCTCTCTAGCGCCAGCTTAGAAAAGTTGTTAGGAAACTGAAAAACTTTCCCAAACCTATCCGACCGCTGGGGGAGTGTGAATAGAAATCAGAAATACTACGTCATACGTCCAACTAGCTTTTTTTGACAAGTTGACCATGTGAAGCATGAGAAGACAGCACGTGTAGCAGAGTAAAGTCAGAAACACCGCCTCTTTAAATCAAATCATGAATATTACAGATGTGTGACGCACACAAGGTTTACACAGGAGGATGAATCTGATGTTACAGATGTTAAACAACACAATACAGATAAACACAACACTTACATATACACTAACATTAAAAACTACATGTTGTGTGTTTATGAGTGACAGGAGATGTTCAGTCACCTGCTGCAGATCATTAACATTTACATTTAGCAGATGATATGTGTGTCCATGTGTGTGTGTGTGTGTGTGTGTGTGTGTGTCCATGTGTGTGTGTGTCCGTTTGTGTGTGTGTGTGTGTGTCCGTTTTTGTGTGTGTGTGTGTGTGTCCGTGTGGCCTACTTCCCTCATGTCCAGATCCAGACACAGCAGTTTCACTTATGACATGGAACACAGACACACACTTCACAATACCACACTGCTCATACTTTCGCTACACTATTGTTCATGTATACTTCAGTTTATCACTGAAACACAATCACCTGCACATATATCATGACACTGTTGGCTATTTAAAAAGAGGACAGACCTTCCACCTAACTTCCTGTTTCTGTCAGACAACACAATGCACGAGCTGCACGTGACCTTTAACAGCAGTGACTGATCATTAGAAATACATAAACACTCATCATAACATAATGTACAGATTACTTCACTGCCCAACTAACATCATCTGAAGCTTCACACAATGAGATATAAGACCGATGAACTGATTTAACTTATAAATGTGTTGTGTAGCACCAGTGGCACAAACAGGGACAGATTCAGTAATAAACTACTAAGTTTGTGTGTTGTTTATTGTCAACAGACACATTCAAACTCGCGTGATGTTCAAAGACCCGATTCATAGGACTGTTCGTTTAAAGTGTTGAGCTCAGTTAACTTTAATCTTATAAACAGATGAAATAAAAGACAGTCGATGAAATCTCGTGAAGCGATGAAGCTCAGAGGAAACGCGCTTTAAAACACGACCCTCGATCTAATAGTGAAGCACTCACCATACTGCAGAACCCACGATCTCTATGATCACTCTCTGACCTTTATCTGTGTTTGATTATCAATGTCCGTCTTATCACTTCATCTCCGGGATTCATCTCTGCTGTCCGACGACTTTCTGCGCGTCTGAACTTCCCCGACCCGGTGCGCGTCCACGGACCGAGCGCGTGCTCGAAACTCGAGCTCCTCCCCCTTCAGCCACTAACCCCGAACTGTCCGGCAATCCTCCAATCAGACTGCGAGAAAGCTTAACTCGTGAATATTAATTACGCAAAACTGCCTCGTAAGTGGACGTCGGTAGGCGGGGCCGTGATGTACATGAGTTATGAATATTAATTATCAACACAATTGTTTCGAAGACAATTATCGGACACAAAAAGTTATTTTCTTTTGTGTGAAACTGCCGTGGACACTTATGATTAAACTAATAACTGCTGAATCATGTCTTAAGAAAGAGAATTACAGGTCCAGCCCAACATTCAACACTGACACATACACAACCTCTCCTTAACCAAACTACTGAGTGTGTGAAACAAACAAACACAACCACACACAAACACACACATACACAACCTCTCCTTAACCAAACTACTGAGTGTGTGAAACAAACAAACACAACCACACACAAACACACACATACACAACCTCTCCTTAACCAAACTACTGAGTGTGTGAAACAAGCAAACACAACCACACACAAACACACACATACACAACCTCTCCTTAACCAAACTACTGAGTGTGTGAAACAAACAAACACAACCACACACAAACACACACACACAACCTCTCCTTAACCAAACTACTGAGTGTGTGAAACAAGCAAACACAACCACACACAAACACACACATACACAACCTCTCCTTAACCAAACTACTGAGTGTGTGAAACAAACAAACACAACCACACACAAACACACACATACACAACCTCTCCTTAACCAAACTACTGAGTGTGTGAAACAAGCAAACACAACCACACACAAACACACACATACACAACCTCTCCTTAACCAAACTACTGAGTGTGTGAAACAAACAAACACAACCACACACAAACACACACATACACAACCTCTCCTTAACCAAACTACTGAGTGTGTGAAACAAGCAAACACAACCACACACAAACACACACATACACAACCTCTCCTTAACCAAACTACTGAGTGTGTGAAACAAACAAACACAACCACACACAAACACACACACACAACCTCTCCTTAACCAAACTACTGAGTGTGTGAAACAAACAAACACAACCACACACAAACACACATACACAACCTCTCCTTAACCAAACTACTGAGTGTGTGAAACAAACAAACACAACCACACACAAACACACACACACAATCTCTCCTTAACCAAACTACTGAGTGTGTGAAACAAACAAGCGCAACCACACACAAACACACACATACACAACCTCTCCTTAACCAAACTACTGAGTGTGTGAAACAAACAAACACAACCACACACAAACACACACACACAACCTCTCCTTAACCAAACTACTGAGTGTGTGAAACAAACAAACACAACCACACACAAACACACACACACAACCTCTCCTTAACCAAACTACTGAGTGTGTGAAACAAACAAACACAACCACACACAAACACACACACACAACCTCTCCTTAACCAAACTACTGAGTGTGTGAAACAAACAAACACAACCACACACAAACACACATGCACAACCTCTCCTTAACCAAACTACTGAGTGTGTGAAACAAACAAACACAACCACACACAAACACACACACACAACCTCTCCTTAACCAAACTACTGAGTGT
>CM017893.1:245000-259526 GCA_008369825.1 Triplophysa tibetana
ACATCACAAATTAATCAAAGGATAGATTCAAGGCTTTACAATATTTCACACTTTTTATTGCTTTATTTTTTTTTTTATTATGTCTGTCATAGCATTTAAGAAGTGAACTATTTCTATTTTAAATTGAGTGAAGTTTATTTTTTTCTCAATACCCATTTACATTTATGGATAAAAAAAACATATATATATATAAGTAGGTTAACGATATACCATGGTTTAAATTCCTAATTTATTATCATAAAAAATAGTACACCTTTTTCGTTAAGTTCAAATTCGAAGTTTGTATACTTTTTGATAAAGAAATTCAAGTCACATCAAAAATAATTGTGTATATAAATTGTGTAAACACAATCATAAAATAAATAAATAATAGTCTCTTAATAGTCTCCCTATGCAGAAAACACAGTTTAAATCAATATCTTTACAAAATCTTGATATTACCCTTTTTACAGGATAACTTAGATCAACAATCTTAATCAACAATAAAATATAATCACAATAAAATGAGACCCCCCCAAACTTTTGTAGTAATACCAAAACGTCTTGAAAATGTAAAGGTCTTTTTCCAATTGATATCTTGAAATTTTGATCTCCAAAAACTATAGCTGAGGCACAGTGTGAGTTTGACAAACTATCTTCAATTTTCAGAGTTTTAAGATGCTTTATGAAGTCACATGGACAGAACTCAATATTATTGTCTGTAGTGTCATCTAGTGGCCGTCATTAAAACTACATCCGCTTTTATCATGAATCATTAGAGAATCTGCAATCTGTTTGTGACAATATTTGGCAATAGAGTTCATTTGCAAAACGAGATTTTTAAAAATCATATTTTTCCCAAATTCAGTAATATTAATCAAACTGCAGTTGTGTTGTTTTGATAAAGGAATAATAACTTTAAGACAAAAAGCGAACTCACCCAATAAAAACATGTTAACGGACAGAGATTTTTTTGAGCCAGTGTATATTTTTCTTGTATTTATTATGATGGTCTCGTGTGTGTGTGTGTGTGTGTGTGTGTGTGTGTGTGACTGTACCGGTTGGCAAAAATGACGTACATATGTATCGTTGTGTCGTCACGCATGTACGCGCGTGGTTTGTGTACGCGCAGCGCGCGCTCCTGTGACATCAATCGCTCAGTGATGGATCAGATCAGCGCTGCTGGAGTCGCTTATGATCAAGATTTAACACACAAGGTAACTGTGTCAGATATCACACACACACTGAATGAGATGTGATGTTGTTTCTTTGTGTTCTTTCATCATTCAACGTTAAAGCAAATGCCTCAATGCGAGATTGTTTTCATGTTGTGTAAAATATAGATCGTATTATTTAATAGAAATGTTCTCTGTGTCTTATTTATAATGTGTCCATAGTGTGTCACGAAATCATGATATATGATTGTGATTATAGTGTGTTGTTGTGTCTGAATGTGCAACGTCTAGAACACACACAGGGACGCACGCACACGCACACGCACACACACACACACACACACACACACACACACACACACACACACACACACACACACACACACACACACACACACACACACACACACACAGACACACACACACTCTTGTGGAGGTTCAGTTATGTAATCAGTATTTTCTTCCAGTCAGACACACAGGCTTGTGTTTAGTTCATTGGAACATAAACACATTTCATTTTGATGACATTCGTTGGTTGTTTTTCTGGTTATTGGTGAGTTCCGCAGCATCTGTGTTTCTTCCGCCTGATTACTTCCTGTTGGCATAGACTGATGTTGTTATGGCAACAGCATCTTCATCAGCACCAGTCTTATTCTTTTACTGTACATACAGTGATATCAGGATCGTTTCAATAAATCTTTAATAGCATCTGAGACACATGTTCTGAATGCATCAGTGTGATATGATTTCTGTCTGATTTCTCTCCTCTCCTCTTCTCTCCTCTTCTCTCCTCTCCTCTCCTCTCCTCTCCTCTCCTCTTCTCTCCTCTTCTCTAATCTCGTTCTCTTCTCTCCTCTTCTCTTCTCTTCTCTTCTCTCCTCTTCTCTAATCTCGTTCTCTTCTCTCCTCTTCTCTTCTCTCCTCTTATCTTCTCTCCTCTTATTTTCTCTCCTCTTATCTTCTCTCCTCTACTCCCCTCTCCTCTTCTCTAATCTCGTTCTCTCCTCTTCTCTCCTCTCCTCTCCTCTTCTCTTCTCTAATCTCGTTCTCTCCTCTTCTCTCCTCTCCTCTCCTCTTCTCTTCTCTAATCTCGTTCTCTTCTCTCCTCTTCTCTTCTCTCCTCTTCTCTAATCTCGTTCTCTTCTCTCCTCTTCTCTTCTCTCCTCTTCTCTAATCTCGTTCTCTTCTCTCCTCTTCTCTCCTCTCCTCTTCTCTTCTCTTCTCTTCTCTAATCTCGTTCTCTCCTCTTCTCTTCTCTTCTCTCCTCTTCTCTAATCTCGTTCTCTTCTCTCCTCTTCTCTCCTCTTCTCTCCTCTTCTCTCCTCTCCTCTTCTCTTCTCTAATCGTTCTCTTCTCTCTCTCTCTCTCTCTCTCTTCTCTCTCTCTCTCTTCTCTTCTCTCCTCTTCTCTAATCTCGTTCTCTTCTCTCCTCTTCTCTCCTCTTCTCTCCTCTCCTCTTCTCTTCTCTAATCTCGTTCTCTTCTCTCCTCTTCTCTTCTCTTCTCTTCTCTCCTCTTCTCTAATCTTGTTCTCTTCTCTCCTCTTCTCTTCTCTTCTCTCCTCTTATCTTCTCTCCTCTTATCTTCTCTCCTCTACTCCCCTCTCCTCTTCTCTAATCTCGTTCTCTCCTCTTCTCTCCTCTTCTCTCCTCTTCTCTCCTCTTCTCTTCTCTAATCTCGTTCTCTTCTCTCCTCTTCACTTCTCTTCTCTAATCCCGTTCTCTTCTCTCCTCTTCACTTCTCTTCTCTAATCCCGTTCTCTTCTCTCCTCTTCACTTCTCTTCTCTAATCTCGTTCTCTTCTCTCCTCTTCTCTTCTCTCCTCTTCTCTAATCTCGTTCTCTTCTCTTATCTTCTCTCCTCTTATCTTCTTTCCTCTACTCCCCTCTCCTCTTCTCTAATCTCGTTCTCTCCTCTTCTCTCCTCTTCTCTCCTCTTCTCTCCTCTTCTCTCCTCTTCTCTCCTCTTCTCTTCTCTAATCTCGTTCTCTTCTCTCCTCTTCACTTCTCTAATCTCGTTCTCTTCTCTTCTCTTCACTTCTCTTCTCTAATCTCGTTCTCTTCTCTCCTCTTATCTTCTCTCCTCTACTCCCCTCTCCTCTTCTCTAATCTCGTTCTCTCCTCTTCTCTCCTCTTCACTTCTCTTCTCTAATCTCGTTCTCTCCTCTTCTCTCCTCTTCACTTCTCTTCTCTAATCTCGTTCTCTCCTCTTCTCCTCTTCTCATTCTTTTCGTTCTCTTCTCGTCTAGACCATCCTGGTGGGAGACAGTGGTGTGGGGAAGACATCTCTGCTGGTTCAGTTTGATCAGGGAAAATTCATCCCAGGATCTTTTTCTGCAACAGTGGGAATTGGATTTACGGTATTATAACCTAACACAATTTTTCAAAGACTCTTTCAGATTGAGTGCGATAAAGAAAGTGTTTGTTATGATGATTCAGGAAATGTTTTGTGTTGTGGTCAGAATAAAGTTCTTACGGTGGATGAGTTGAAGGTGAGATTACAGGTGAGTGACGAACATCATGTGTTCAACAGAGTACAGCTGCATTGATTCCACTTTTATTTGTATTATTTACTAATGTTTACAAGTGTACAAATGAGAGTAAATGAGCTGCAGAGAGCAGGTGATGATGTGTGTGTGTGTCAGATCTGGGACACAGCAGGACAGGAGAGATTTCGCAGCGTCACACACGCATATTACAGAGACGCTCAAGGTGAGCAGAAGATCACACGTATGATGATTCAGTCTGACTCTGTTTCTCTGACACTGTGTGTCTTTTATATGAAATAATGTTTTCATGTTTTTGTTGTTGTTTATTCTCTCAGCGCTGCTCTTGTTGTATGACGTCACCAGCAGATCATCCTTCGATAACACACGGGTATAAAATTATTCTCATCATTTCATCGTTTGGCTTTTAAGCCTCATTTTAAATGTGTCCACTGAGACGTGCTCATCTTCATCTTATTGGCTGATTCTGTTGTGAAGGCGTGGCTATCAGAGATCCATGAGTATGCTCAGGATGAGGTGGTCATCATGTTGCTTGGCAACAAGGTAAAGTGAGATTGAGTTTATAATGCGTTTTATTTATTAGAGAAGATATCCGAGCGTGAGTGATTCTTCTGTTATCAGACGGACGTGTCCGGTGCGAGAGTGATCAGACGAGAAGACGGAGAGAAACTGGCCAGAGTGAGTCACAGACATCACACAGACTCACACTCACTGATGTGTCTCATGTGTGGACTCTGTACAGTTCAACTCATTCTCATGCTCTTCTGACAGGAGTTTGGGGTCATTTTCCTGGAGACCAGCGCTAAAACCGGACTCAATGTGGATCAGGCCTTTATAACTGTAGCCAGGTGAGTTCAGTGTCATAACAACGACATCAAACACAAGAACATGATGCAGAATGAAGTTTGTCACCGGAAATAGTCAAGAACGGCTTTAACAGAATAATTCAGAACATTCCTTTAGACCCATCCAGACAGAGATAAGATTGCAGGTGTAATTCTATATCTGTCCTGTACAGGGAGCTGGTGAGATGCTCGGTACAGATGCCCATCAGACCCAGATTTCACCTGCACGAGCTGATGGAGCCGGAGGAGAGAGAGACGTCAGGCTGCTGTGGATTCAACTAAACTGATCTACATACACACACACACACAACATCATCAAGGTACTGAAGACACATCACACACTCAAAGCTCAACATTCATGATCTCACCCCGAAAATCATGACAAATGCACTGACACACAACCAGCAGGTGCAAACTGATGTTTACCAGACGCCTAGAAAAACAATCCTTCATATTAAAGCTCTAACTCAAACTGATTGATTTTATATAGATATAACACTCCAGTTAGTGATTGACAGACACACAAACCTCAGTTACCTTCATTACTGTTCTTTATGTCATTCATCTTGATAGTTCACCTACGAAGTGCACATGAGGAGTTCATATTAAATCCTAATATGAGCTGTCTTTAAGTGACCTTACAGACCAATCAATCTTCTTTCTAATAAATGACATGATGAATCACAGGACACCTGACGTACACACAACTAATGTCTGCAATACACTACAAGACTTTCAAAATCTGAACGGAGTTTTCTTAAATCAGACCTCATACACTTGCAGACTTTTTGAAAGTTTCAGATAGAAACCAACTAACTTTTAATTCAATTTATTTAAATAGCGCTTTTCACAATGTGCATTTTTCCAAAGCAGCTTTACAGGAGAAAATAAGAAAAACTGAAAACACAGAAAGGTAAAACACAGTACAATGCATGGTGTTTACAGACCAAACATGATCATTCTAATAAATAATATCTAATAAATAAATGAATAAATGCAGTCTCCCGGTGAGCACAGATTGGCACAGATGTTGTGCAACAAGTCCAGACTGAAAATCTGAGTAAAGGTCTTGTAGTGTGTTTAAGCCTTAAAGGGGAACTACGAAATAAAATTCTGCCATCAATTACTCGCCCTCCAGTAGTTTAACATCTGCATGCATTTTCCCCCAAAACGCAAATGAAGGTATTGGAAAGTTTTGGAAGCTCCTAAGATTCCAATTAAACCAATCTTCAAAGCGCTGAAAGTGCGTAAAGACATCGTAAAATTGTCCATGGGACTCCGGTGGTTCAGTATAAATTAATATAATGCGAGGAGGACAGTTTTTGTGTGCACACAAACAAAACTAACAGCTATTTTAAAAAACTTCCTGCGTCTCGCGATGCTGTCACCATATGTACTGTCATGTCGCTCGTGTTTTTGGTTACTTTGCAATCTATAGAAGAGTCAGAAAGCTTCATTTGAGTCAGGGGGACAACAGAGGTCCTGGAGATTGATGGACTCAAAAGTCCTGCGTGGTCAAAAATTGGAGAGAGGCAACTATAATAAATGTTGAAGTTTATTGATCAGAGGTTTTCTAACAAACAGCACGCTGGGTTGTCTCGACACAGTGTCTTACAAAGAACCAACCCGGAAGCGAAGTTTTACAGCATATATATAGTATTTGTGACGTGTCTTTCTGCTTCGAGGGGAGGGTCCGCCCTGTGCTCGTCCAATCAGCTTTCAGTCCCTTTGTTCTCCTAGTTTTCTGCAAAATATCATATAACACAACACAACACACATTCCCCCACTTTTCTTACCCACTCACATTCCTGTTGCAAACACACCAATATCAGCACATAGCTTGGGGATCAAATGCATGTATCATATCTATAGTTTTAACACTTCACGCAATCAGAAAAATAACACACATAAATGATTAAACATAACATATAAATGATTAAACATAAATGATTAAATCCCTCATAATCTGCACTCACATACCCTGAGTCTTTAACTGCCTTTCAGCTACTCCCTTTATCTTTTCGCGCAAGGCTGCACAGCCCCACACATACCACAGCCTGTAGCAGGCACATTTAATATCAGCACAAAAACCCCTCACAGCTTCTGCTTAAACACTTTCATTAAGGCACACACATTATGTTAATCAAACTATAATAAAGAGTTAAGATTCAAACATAATAAAACTTATTAAAAAACTCCTTCAAGATGCTAAAATACTTGAGGGTGAGTAATTAATGGCGAAGTTCCCCTCTAAACATCACCTGTACCCGCATGTGTGACTGGGTTTGTTGGTGCACTTTGTTCGTTTGACCACCAGATGGCGTCACAGCGTCTGCTTCTAAGCATCATTGCTTTATTTCACCATGACGATGATGTTTACAGCTGCATGTTTAATATCCTGTGAACCCGTGAAGTTCATCTCTGTGCGCTCGCTTTATGTGTCACGTGCACTTTCTCAATACATGACGCTGTAACAGTTTATACAACAAATGACACACGTATGTGCACACTGAAGTCACATGATCAGGGATAGTTGATGCAGACCATGATAGGCCTGTCTGTCAGTCTTCATGAAGATGCTCAAACACACCTGTGGTCAGGAGTGACAGGATCACTGCGCTGGTCTCAGATCAGACTGAACTCTTATCAGACTGAACTCTTATCAGACTGAACTCTTCATGATATGCTGCAGAAGTTTTAAGAGTTGAGTGAATATGTGCTGCGTTTGAATCTCAGGATCTTTACACTCCAACAGAAGCTCCTCTGAGGACATATGCACTTTCAGCTATTAAGATGATTAAGATTGAATAACTGCTTGAGTTTAAATGAGTCTTATTACTAAATGATCTTCTACGTATTTATGGAAATGTATATTGAGAGATTGTTTGTGATTATTCCTGTGTGTTTTTCTATGATATTAACAGTGTAAGATTTTATTATGATGACAGTATTTCTTATCAATTTGTGTTTTCCTCTGAAATCAAGTGTGTGTTGTCTAGAGATGAAAAGAAAACCCCTCGCGCAGTGTTTCAGATGAGCTCAGGTCTTCTTCTGTGTTTGGACCGACTGTCAAATGCTTGGAAAAGTTAAAAATAAAATAAACTGCTTTCGAAATCTTAACATGTCTGTTTATTCATCTTGGCTAAATCTAAAATAGTGTCTTTTGACCTTAAAGTTTCATTCATTTGCTGTCAAACAACAGTGAATGTTTGTGTAGAGTTTTATTCTGTCAGCAGGTGGCGCTACAGTCCAGAGCTCATTGACTTCATCAGAAGGAAAAACACAATGACCTCTGACTACAACTCTGGTTTTGAAGTGATTTATTGGCTGGATTGTGTTTATATACTTACAGTATTGCAAAAGCGACAATAAGAAATATAGAAGAACACAATAACAGCTGATGAGTTTGTGTGAGTCTTGACATGATTATCACTACTCATTATATCAGAACTGTTGTGTAGAGCAGATATGAGTGTGTTCTATGAGTCTGTGTGTGTTCTGGATGTGATGAGTGGGTTCTATTAGTGTGTTGAGTGTGATTTGTGTGTATCTGGTGTGTATGTGTGGAGTGGGTTATGAATGTCATGAGTGTGTGGTGGGTGTGTTGGTGGTTGCAGAGACACTGGTATTGTGTTGTGTTTTCCTGTCCAGTCCTGTCATCTGAAGCTCTTCACTAGGAACAATAGTGTTTCCTCGCAGTCCTGGGTCATGATGTCTCACATCTGTAACGGATATGTGTGTGTGTGTGTGTGTGTGTATGTGTGTGTGTGTGTGTGTGTGTGTGAAGCACAGGAACAGCAGTATTGTGTCTTTCTGCTGAATGTCATGTGTGAGGTCACGGACACACACACACACACACACACACAGTAAATAAACTGTGGCAGTACTATAGTAATACAGATGTTATCAGTTGTCAATACCACAGTACATAATTAATACCGTGGTGTGCTGTAGTACTAGCTTTCCTGTAGTTCAGTGGTAAGAGCATTGTGTAAACAACGCAAGGTTGTGGGTTCGATCCCAGGGGATTGCAAATACCTATGTTTAAATGTATAGGATAAAGCAATGTAAGTCACTTTGGATAAAAGCGTCTGCCAAATGAATAAATCTAAATGTACTACATCTGGGGTGATGCTCCACAATACCGCGATGTAACCAGATAACATGGTCCAATCACGGGACAGTGAAGGTTCGAGATGGCGACAAGGCCTTCAGGTGATATTATATTCATGTAGTTTAAGGAGTTTTGGGAGTCGTGAGCAGGGCCGCGTGTCATTTTCTCCACTTCCTGTCCGACTTGAACTGTTTCCGGTGTCTGATCATTAAACTCTCTCCGTCTCCTTCCGGCTGCTGGACGATTGACCGGTGACACTGCAGTCAGTTTGAAGTTTAAATGTGCTTTATATGAACAGAGTCACCTCATAGCGAGAGCATTTTACATTCAACAAATGAACACAAAAATGCAATATCACAATAACATCCAACAATAAAGCGAGATTAAAATAAAGTGCAGGGGATGAAGGATAAAATCACCAATATAAATCGGGTCGTTTTGCTGCTGTTCCGCGATTCTTCATTAAACGCAACGCAAGTAAATGATTATTAACGAGATGATCCGCGTACGCTTACCGACGTCTGTCCTTCAGCCAATCAAACGATTCGAACGTCATGTTACGTGATTAATATTCATGAGGCGACTCCTCGCGGACGCGGTCGTCAAGATGGTTTGTAGGATAAAGTTTTAGTTTCTCGTCAGTGTTAATGGATGAATTAGAAGCTGATGTGTAGACTGAAAGGATTCTGTATGAAGTCTGTGTTTACACAGCGTTTATTCTGGAGTTAACTGTGTTCTCTGTCAATCCTCTGATTAGATTAGCGCGCGTGATCAATACTTCACCTTTGAAACTCGACGGACATGTGAAAGAATCGCTTATCGTGTCAGAAAACCTCCTGATGTGTTTAACTAATGTCGTGATTCCAGATCACACGAGACACTCGACCTTCACATGCGATGCTGAAGCGCTGGAGCCCGCGCGCGTGCACCACTCAACAACACGCAGCATCAGTCCCATAGATTTTGAGCCATAATCGTAATTTTCGGGTGGGACGTGTCTCCAGCACCACCACTTTTTGGAAGAAAATAAGAAATTCTTGCGGTTTCGGAATGTGTGTATTGTTTAGGACCATAAACATCTCAAACGCATGGAAAATGCAGGACTCGCCGCTTTCGGTCCATCTCCTGTTGCTCGCACTCGTAGCGCCTTGAATACACTTCAAAACTTTTAAAATCTGAACAGATTTTTCGGAAATCAGAGCTCATACACTTTGAGACTTGTTGAAATTTTAAACTTTCAGCAAGTCAAATCTGCAGACTGGCACAGACCTTCTGCAACAAGTCCGGACTGAAAATCTGAGCCAAAGTCTTGTAGTGTGTCCAGTCATAGGTTATATTCGCGGAAGACAGAGAGCCGCGACTCCAGCTCGTGCATCCAGTAATCACGCATAAAAACGCGTAAATCAACGAACAAGTGACTTTAATAAACTTTTAATTGTAATGCAACTTCTCCAAATGACAGTTTGAGAACGACATACTGTGAGAGCTGGAGTCAAAAAGCAGAGTAGCTACGCCCACTATGATAAATATATCATAATGGGCGAGTTATTACAGAAGCAATTGTTGAAGAAATGTTTTTGTCATCTTTGTCTCCACCACTTTTCAAAACAGAGTTGTGAGGGAACAAATGTTGAGGTGTTTTAATTATAAATGAATGAATGTGATTTTAATATGAGAGCGGCCTGTTCAACTGTTGTGTGTTTGTCTGCACTCTGCACTACTTGTAGTTGTGTAAGCTGCACTTGTACACTATAGAGTTGAATGCTGGTGGGGTAATCGCTTGAAAGTTTTGTTGTAGACTTTTGAAGAACCTGTTTGTAGACTTTCAGTTACTTAGTGAAGAAGAACTCTCGGTCAGACGGTCAGTGCACGTGAGGCATTCTGAAGGGGTTGTGTAGTCTCTGTCACATGTGTGTCATTATTAATGGAGATGAGCTCTCTGATCCACACACACACAGATGAGTTGAATGGTTGCGTATTAGAGTAACATACACACACATATACACACTCACAGATGAGTGTAATGGTTGTGTGTTAGAGTAACACAGAGACAGACAGACTGGTTGTGTTGTGTTGTGTTGCAGTGGTGTGCGCTTCCTCCGCATGGCTGCTGTTTTGAAATGACCGTGTCTTGGCTGAGCGCTCTGGGCTCATTTAGAAAGCAGAAGTGAAACGTCCCTTCTTTCCAAATCCCACACACTCGACAAAAAGCACAACTTCAGCCCAGACCAACAGACAAATGTGTCGTCTTCTGATACAGACTGTTTATAAACGCACTCATGCAGCAGCTCTCTCTCTCTCTCTCTCTCTCACTCTCTCAATCTGATCACATGTTGAAGCCCTAAACAAACGATGACTGACAGGAAGTGATAAAGAGAGTTTCCTGTAGAGCATTGGCCATGATAACGCATCTCATGGATGGCACTATGAGTCAAGGTTCTTCAAATGAAAGAGTTTTTTTCTCTCTGGTACAACAATAATGTGGATGCGCTCATGTGAGGTCAGAGGTCATGCTGGAGACAATAACACACTTCACATTCCTGTACAGACACCCATTTATTCATCTACATGCTCTACTTTAACAAACACCCGGAGACGTCCACATCAGAGTGTGTGTGTGTGTTGTGTAACTTCAGGTGACTGTGAATAATAGTGATGTGTACTTGAGATCAGATCACACTGTTTGCAGTCAGAGGCCCGAAGAGACAGAATGATCATCTCATACTGTGTGTTTGTGTGCACTCACACACACACGCAAACACACACACGCAAACACACACATGCAAACACACACACGCACACACACACACACACACACACACACACATCAGGGATTGATTTGTGTTTTGTCCGGATTATATTTTGGTTACTAGACTGACGTTTAGTGTCACATGTGTATTTTTGTGAGTTTATAGAAACTAAATGAGAACTCTAATAATAGTTTGTGTGTTTTAAATGTCATGTTATTTCATCTTCAGTGAATGATCTTGTTTTTTTATGACGGATTTACTTCAGCAGTTTTTAAAGTGTTCTGTTCCTGCTGTTTTATCTTTTGCTCCTCTTGTCATTTAATGTTGTTAGTTTTGCTGAAGCCCCTGAAGTTTCCACCTGGTTTGACCTCTGACCTGCACCGGCTCGTCCGCCGTCAGTCTGTCGTCTTTAAGAGTCACAGTTCTGCTGTTCACTGCATAAGAAACAGAAGAGAAATAACCTGAGGTCAGCAGACAGTGTCAATGCAGACGGACGACTCTCAGTTAACACAACACTACAGCGTCTGAGCGGCAGGTAAAACAACACACAACTCCCTATGAAATAAAAACATGAAGTTAACAACAAACAAATTTCATTTTTGTGTAATATTTTCTTTTAGTGAGGACTAATTATACTGTGGGTGTGCCGCAATAGTAGCAAACAGAGAATTACATCAGACCGTCTAAACATTTGAATGTGTTTCAACACACACACGCACACACATACACTCACTCACGCACGCACGCACGCACACACACGAACGCACACAAACACACACGCGCGCACACATACACTCACGCACGCACACACACACACACGCACGCAAACACACACGCGCGCACACATACACTCACGCACGCACACACACACACACACACACACACACACACACACACACACACACGCGCGCACGCACACACACACACACACACACACACACACACACACACACACACACACACACACACACACACACACACACCATTGTTTTTATATTGTACAAACTGTATATCATATTCCCTTAGCCCCTAAATCTCACAATCACACAACACTTTCTGCTCTTTTAGATTTTCAAAAAAATAAATTCTCTATGATTTATAAACTTGTTTCCTCATGAGGACCAAACACTTTGTCCCCATACTGTAGAGCAGTGGTTCTCAACCCGCGGCCCGTCACAAATGCTAATGCGGCCCATGATGCTGACACGTAAGAAAAAAAAAAGAAAAAAAATATTAGTAACTTATAGTTTTACAATTCATAGTTTAGTATTGTTTTTTTCATGTATTAATTAAACCAATAAAAGTTTGAACAATATTATTATTTTGGCATAAAATAATTTTGGTGATCATGTAGCCTACTGGTTTCAGATATGCGCAGTACTGACGCAACTATGAACTGACAAATACGAAGTTAATGCACACAATCACAAGCGCGCGCTCTGGCAGATTTAAAACTCATCAATTAACAATCAAAATGGACAAATTTGTTATTAGAGGAGAAAAAAGATGCGAGGAAAATACTGATAAAGGAACACATGCAAACAAGAAGAGTCGTAGCATCAGCAGTGAAGGTAGGAAAGTGCTTGAAGAATGGAAGAATCAGTTTGCTGTCAACGAGCGAGATGGACAGCCTTTCTGCTTGCTCTGTAATAAAAGACATCTCTGGACAAAACCTCAGATTATTCAATTCAAAAGTGATTTCCATATTTGAGTCGACATACATTTGCGAACGCACATTTTCTGCAATGACGCGCATCAAGTCACGGTACCGTGCGCGTCTTACAGACTGCAACTTACAGTCGCAACTTCATTGTGCTGTTACTCCTTTTGAGACAAATTTCACCAAATTGGTCTGCTCCCGACAACACCAGGTGTCCCATTAATGGTAGGTAGAATTATACTCTAATAATAATAATAAATCTAACTGTAATCATTTAGATACCTTAATATCTGGTTAGTTTACAATAGGTTACGTATTGGTGACGCCAAATGTAAATGATATGCGGCCCGTGAAACTTGATCTTAGACATAGTGCGGCCCACTGAAAAAAAGGTTGAGAACCACTGCTGTAGAGTTTACCCCTCCTACACACATACACTGCTCATTAGGACGTGTGTGTGTGTGTCTGTGTTTTTGTGTGTCTGTGTTTATGTTTGAGTGATTCAGTGTGTGTGTGCCTGTAATTCGGTGTGTGTCTGTATTTGTGCGTGTGATTTGGTGTGCATTTGTCTGTGTGTGATTCAGTGTTTGTGTGCGTGTTATTCCAAGTGTGTGTTTGTGTGTGTTATTCCGTGTATTTGTGTGTGTGTAGTTGTGTAGTTGTTATGATAACTCGGAGATTGTGACATGAGAGTGTGATAGACAGTGAGATGCTGGTGTAATCTTGCTGATTATTAGATTAGAGAATAACACTCATAGAGCACAGATAACACCAAACACACACACACACATTCATTCACACGCACACACACACACACACACACATTCACACACACACACACACACACACACAGTAAGTGTGAGTGGTGTTTTTTCTCATCTCCTATGATTAGAATCAGGTCTTTTTCATGAACTTTCATCTTCACACATCACTACACTTCCCCTAAAACACACACAAACTTTCCTTCTTTCAAAGAATAAATAAGTTTTGAGAACAACAAATAAAATGTTTATTTCTTTCTCAACTTTCTTATTCAGCTGATGTCACCATGGCTACTTGCATTTTATCCAATCAGATTCAGCCGTGTTTCAGGATCCGTCAGTAGACTCTGGTATGAATGATTTTGTATTCAGTAATACGAGACGTTACAGAAGTGATGTTGTTTCGGCTCTTAATTCACGGCTGCGTTCAGACATGACACACACACTTCTTCAGTCTATAATCTGATGTTCTGTACGGCTGTAAAGCTTCATCTGCGTTCAGTGATGAAACATCCCGCTCTCTGACTCCATTGAGATGAAGCTGATGGTGAGCGGCCGGCCGGCGTTCCTCGGCCCTAATTTAAGAGCGTTTCCTCACATTCTCATCTGTGTTTTCACAGTCTGCCGTGGGCCAAAGGGGAAGCAAAACAAATTAGGCACCATTGTTCATAGGCCCGAGCTCTCTCAATAACAGTATTTGTGGAAACATACATGCAGGAATAACTTCCTGAGACATTC
>CM017893.1:259626-285587 GCA_008369825.1 Triplophysa tibetana
GACAGAGAGAGAGCGAGAGAGAGAGAGAGAGAGGCTAATTGCTTTGAAAAGGGCTAATCACTGCTTCATAATGTTTAATGGAAACCTTGTTATCATGTATGACTAACATCCTTTAGTTAAGAGAGAAATAAATGAGGCCGGTGTCTCTCCTCCCTCCATCAAAAGCTCATTCACATAAAAGCAGTGTGAAGGTTCTCCGGAGCACTTTCATCACGCCAACAAAGAGGAACAAACAACCATTAAGAGCCCTGAAGTCTGTGCCATCATGAACAAGACTGATTGGACTTTTAGAGCGGACACACACACACAGAAGTCTGCACTAATTGATCAGATGAAGATGTTGTCAATTGAAGTATCTGAGGCTCTGGATTCTCTCCAGGTTTCAGTCTGAATGTTCAGTGGTTGATGAGTCAATATTTGAGCAGTTGTTGTCGCTGAGGCCTCAGACACCAGCAGCACTTTTGGTGAGCGAGCGGCTCTCTGCTGACATGACGGCTCAACAGATTCCAGCGGCAGCCCAGGAAAATATCACTCAGGGTTTATTGTTCACTCAAGTGTGTTATTTACTTTTCAATTAGGCCTAATTCACGTGGAGATGGAGCTTTTATATCACCGTCAGCCGATCCACTAAATGAGCGGCACATTTTCTGCCTCACCGGCTTCAGCCATAAAATAATGACTTATCTAAACATGCGCACAGAATAAGATCATAAAGACTTCTTCTCCAGATGTCACAGAAGGGTTGTGTGAGGATAGAGCACTTTACACAACACAACAGCTTTACAAGTGACCTATACATTCATAGTGTGCGTGGGTGTGTGTGTGTGTGTGTGTGTGTGTGATGAGCAGGATAAGGGTTTTGATCTGACAGATATAAATCTGCACATTTATTGCTCTAATATCGTTTCATTATTTACCTTTGACTCCGACATCGCACTTAAAGTGATCCAAACATCTAAATTCTCTCATCATTTATTCTCTTTATAAGTCTTTCTTCAGTGGAACACAAAAGAAGATATTTTGAGAAATGTATCAGTGGTTTTATGTTTATATAATGAAGTTAATGAAGTTCACTTGTGTTTGTTTATCAACTTTCTTCACAATATCTTCTTTTGTGTTCTGAAGAAGAAAGAAACTCATTTAGGTTTGACACCACATTTCATTTCTGGTTTGGGGTTAAATCTGACATTTGGTGCCAGTTATATTTCCAAATAAAATGAGATTAAATATCATTTTGAGATGTTGTTTTTATGTTTATTACCTGTCTGAAGTTATACAGATAAGACTCTTGGCACTTTGGAACTTTTCAAGTTTGTTTGGCCTGGATATATTGAGGGTTTTTTCGAGTCAGGATTTGTGAAGCATTTCTCAATTCAGCTGAAATCAATAGTCCTGGTGTTGGTTTTGGAAACTCTCACTGTGAGCTGTGAGGCTGTTGAACTCGCACATGCACAGAAGCTCAGTCATTCTTTTACAATCATTAACTTCATGATGAGCACAAACTTCAGGCTGTTTATCTTCTGTAAACACATCTACAGTTGCTGTAAAAGACGATTGTTTCGTTCAGGAAGTTTCATTGATTTTAATGACTAACAGATCATCTGCGTTATGAGAAGAATCCTTTTAAATAAATGAAAGATAACATTCATGACTAACACATGATCATTTCTTATGAGCTTGTTTTCATCTCCACATCACATGTTATTCTGTATGCAATATTCAGCTTATAATGCAAAATTGATATCCTCAAAATATTGTTTATTGAATACAAATATTTACACTCGTCTTTTCTACAGCACATACATACACTTTCACCAGCACAGTTCAGACAATTTTATGAGAATCTTCTACATTTCACACGTGCATTAATTTATTTCCTACAGTCAAATGTACAATATTCTACAGTATTTACACGCTAGACATGAACACGTGATTATGGCTTTATTGTGAATTCTGTGTCTTCTTCAATGTCCAGCTCCTGATCAGAATCATCGGACACATCGGAGTCGATCTCACTGCGCTTGCGCGTCACGTCTGGACTCGATCTGTCCGAGTTTCTCTCCGCTCCTCGGTCCTCTACATCTCTCTTACCGCTCGACGGGGTCTCCTGTTGCAATGACACAATCAAAATATTCACGTCACACGTTTATTTAACACAAAATGTTTGTTTTTCACTACAGATGTTTACCTTCCGTTCATTAGTCGAACGAATTTAATGTTCATTTCATTTATTTTAGTTTTGTTTAAATTATTTGTTTGTATTTATATATAGATTATTTGGAAAATGCGTTATTAGGTAATTTAATTCCATTTAATTTCAGTCCGTTTAAATGGCGTATTTATTTTAAATATAACCCAAATAAATATAAATAATACAATATGAATATTATACATTAATAATATTGTATATATTGTATTAAATACGAATATTATAGTATATTATTAATTTACACATTTTATTTACGTAAAGATTTATCTAGATTAGGCTATACATTAAGGTACTTCGTGTTTTAAAACGGAATTTTCACATATTTAACTTTACATTTTTTCTTAACAAACATATTTATTTTAAGTTAAGGTTGAGCGAAGATGAGAATGTTCTCACCTGCTTCAGTCGCCTCCATTTCGCCCGGCGGTTCTGAAACCAGGTTTTCACCTGCGGACCGATCAATTACGAAATACAGTTTAATATCAAATAACGAAACATTTGATTTTCTTGATAAATAAAAACATTTCTTCTTCTAATGAATGAATGCATAAAGAATGAGCAGACTCGCCTGTCTCTCGCTGAGTTGCAGGATCTTTGCGAGTCTTTTTCTCTCCGGAGGTGACAGATACTTCTGCGTCTCAAACTTCTTCTCCAGCTCAATGGTTTGATCATTCGAGAATCGAACCTGACCACCTTTGCGCTTATGAAGAGGACGCTGAATAAACGGGGTCCACATCAGAGGTTTACCTGAACAACCCAACAAAACACACGCGTTGAAAAAACCGGCTATATTTAAAAAATATATTCCTAAAGTATTTTCACATATTGATGATGAAATAGGAGTCTTGGGTGTTTTTGTTTGAGGTATTTTGTGACTGATGGTAAATGTGTTTGATTTGTGTGTGTTTGTGGACGGAATGTCTTTAGAAGTTTCTGTCTGGCTGTCTGTCAGCATTCACATCCGCTGAAAGTTTGACTTTATGAGCAGAAGGACTATGGCAAAATTTCCGTCAATGTGTTTCCTGTTGGTTAATCTGGTGAATGGGTCGAGCATCCGTCCAATCCACTCACAAAACACATAGGAAACTGCGATTTATCCTCTTTTAAATCCTATTGAAACTCATCAAACACGACACTAAATTCTTCTGACCTACAGTTATTTAGAATAGATTATATTTTGGTATATTCTAAATAAAACTCTAATAAAAAAATGCTGTGTTATTTTTAACCCATGCTGGGGGCAAAGGGACGTTGGATTATATCATTCTGTCGTCGGTTTTGTCCGTATTGTGACCATGTGTTATAACAACACAAGTGTTTTTTACACTCGACCCACTGTGCTGATTTATCAACTCATTGAAGCATGTTGTTATATTTTCCGTTAAGGGTGCACGAGGTGTTTCGTGTGTTCTGGGGTTCTGAAACGAAGAATGCGTAAAAAACGGCCCCCGGCTATCAGAAGTCGAGTGTTTCCTGAATATGTGTGTATTGAGGATGTGGATAAAATAATCAGCAGTGTGCACGAGTCCTGCTCCAGGAAAACATCTCACAGCTTCTGAAAGCACATTTACTCCTATCGAGAGCTCAAGATTTCCGGAATGAACGGAAAGGGTCAGGGCTTGCTGAGCACAGGCAGTTTGAACCTCAGACCAACACTGCTGTTAACACAACATGTGAAACAACATGTTTAACCCTCACCGGAGCCCCACGGCACGTTAAACACACTTCCTCTCTTCAAACTACAACACACACACATTTCTCAATTAATTGCCCGTTTTAATATATCAGAGGCAGTAATGCGCTTTGAACTGAAGTTTCGAAACACAGAAGCGCTTCCTCTTCAGGTCAGTCTGGTTGATATTATTAACCACACGAGCTGTTGGTAAACACACCTCATATAGCTCTGCTTTCTTATGACGAATCGTTTTTCACCACATTATGGAAAAAAATCATCATTTAAAAACGTAGGCCCAGCTGTTTTTTGATTTATTTGTGTCTCGTTTAATCATTTTGTGTCTGTGGCTCGTGCCCGCGCTATGACATGAAATAGTTCTCCCTTCGTGAACATTTCAGCCCGCGACATGTTTAATAGTTCGTTAAAAGTAGAGTTTAGAGATGTCAAGGATAAAAAGAGGTCTCACCCAACGGGTCGTGCCGGATCAGCGCGTGCGTAAAGTCGCCCACGGAGCGCTGGAACGGGTAGATGGACGCGTACGTAGCCGTGAGCGCGTGCTGAGAAAAGACCGGGTGGATCGGCGTGGGCTCGTAGATCGGGGTCCGATAGGAGGGAATCAGACTCGTGAAAGAAGAGTTCGGAGACGGTAGAGTCGGTGCAGGCATCACAGGGCAGGACGTCGACCCGTTTCTGCCCAGAATGTCCTCGATGTAGAAGGGCGTCGGGTGAACCGGCGGCACGGGCGTCGGTGCGTAAAGAGGCGCGCTCGCGTGATGGAACTGCATGGCGGAGGGTGAAGATGAACTTCTGCTGGATAATAAAGTGATGTCGGTGCTCACGAAGTGTCCTCGCCGGTGCTGCTGCTTCCATGTAGTTTGTCAGGTTGCGCGATGAGCTTGTTGGTGAGGGAGGTTATGTCCTGTGAGGGAGGGGAATAACGGGTCAAACTTCCTGCAGGTACACGAGCTAGCTCTGATTGGTCCTCTGAGAAGAATGAAATGAAGATGATGAAGAAACCTGGAGAAACTCAGGATGCACCTGGAATTCAACACAGGCCGCACGCTGTGTGTGTATAATACACATCAATGTCACGAGCGACTTAAATTCACGTCGACACAAATAATGATGAAGCTAGAATCACATTAACATGTTTTCTTCATAATTGTGTTCTGTCCGATATCTACGAAATTATAATTGTATTTACTCATCGCGTGTGCTCATCTCTGGATTTATAGAAGCCTGCGCATTAAACTCAACGACATCTTAAGTTTGTCAAGAAGGTTTACAGCGTGTTTTCGTATTTTTATTTGTTCATATTATTTCCATTATTATATTGAATGAATTCTACAGAAATACATCTACATTTTAATATCTAATTATTCTATTGATTTCATTTGCAGTTTAATATTATTGTTTTATTTACTTTTGCATGTTCACTCTCTAAATGTTTGGTTGTTTCATCCCATTTGATGCGGGATTTTTTTCATGCAAAACATCCTTCATTGATTTTATTTTTATTAATCCATTAGTACATGATTTTATTAATCAGACAATGTCTTATGTCGTCGTTCTTATATTCACACAATAATCCTGGCCTACACATTATCCTTCTAAAGTTATACTTATAATTAAGATGTTTATTTTATTTTATTACGCCATGCATCAGTGAATTCATCATGTTGGTCTTTATTTCATTGAATGAAGTTTAAATGAGCTGTATTTGAGAGAATGAAACATTACACAGACTCATTTGGAGCCGATGAATTGATCTACTCATGTTTCACACACACACTGACTGAAGTGGCTCGTGGATCTTTCACAGATCATTCTAAAACTATATGACTTTGGATTTATCAGAGGAGGCCATGGAACCATTTCATACATGAAAGACTGATCTGAGATCGGCTAATATTTGAGCTTTGACAATCATTGCTGTTAATTGATCCGCTGTCAGTGTTGGCGCCTCACATCCAGCGCGCGCAGGCGAGGACAAAAGCCCTTAACGATCACATTCAACAAATTACATCATATCACATTAAAGAGCTGTGAAAAAAACTTGACAGATGTGGAAATATCACAGCAGCTACTGAAAGAGTTTAAAAATCATCCATGTGTTTGTCTTGTTGGAGTAGAGACTCGCTGTAACTCGAATTTATTTGGATATTTGATGCAGAAAAATAGTGATATTGAATCTTAATCTACATGAATAACACTTTTATTCCACTAAAACGTATTTTACTTGTGGTTAAAAAAATCAGTAGCGCTTTATTTAAGTGTAAAGTAATGTTCATGTATAATTTCGTCATTTGATACTCAGTTAGTTGATAAGAAACTATAATCAATAAAAAACGACTGATAACTGTTATCTGAGTCGTTAGGAGCTATTGATCACGGGCAGGTTTCAATTAACAGCTGATAAAAGATGAAAATACACAATTCACTTCCAATAAGGAAAGACTAAGTTTAAAACCACTGATCACTCAAACCAATAGGAAACAGAAATGCAAAAGAAGAGATAATGTGGTGACAGAAAGCTGGTGGTTGGAGTTTCACCTTCAGATCTGTATTGTTTCTCCGTTTATTATCAGTGAGAAAAATACAATCAGTTAAGTTCATTTAATCATTCAGATATGTGCCATCCACTAAAGTCTCCGTCGTCACACAAACCACAATCTGTTAAAGGCCCGTCACAAACAACCACAACACCACACAAACACTACAGAAACTCACCAGAAGCAGAGATTGAGACCATCAGTGTTGCGCACACGACCCTCACAATACACTTTATGGGGTCTGGTCACTTCTTTCCCGTTAAATCATAAATACTTTTGACTTCATAAAATCGATTTCTACTAATGTATATAATATAAATGAAATGGTTTCTTCAGTTTGCATGTTACTTTGAGTTTTTAATGTAAGTGCAGTGAACATTTATTAAATAGCCTATGTGAATGTATTCTTTATATCAGGTTGTATATTAAAGTCATATTTGTCATATTGAATGTTGAACCACTATGTGTCATCAATACAGCGACAACAGTGGAATTAGAAGAAATCTTAAAAATAAAATTTCATTTTACTAAATTAAGAAAAAATAGCATTTACATGTATGCATTTGGCAGACGCTTTTATCCAAAGCGACTTACATTACACTATCCTTTACATTTATACTTATATATGTGAACCCCCGTGTGATCGAATCCACAACTTATTAACACAATGCTCTCACATCTGAACTACCACTGAGCTACTGAGAAGCATTTAAATCAGAAAGTTTGTGTTATTCTTGACAAAAATACGCTGATGAATAAACTGAAATATTTTATCAATATGGTCAAATTAAACACTTTAAATAAATAGTTTCTTGAATGAAATTCAATTTAACAGCTCAACCCACGTGAGACATTCTGTCAGATAATGTTCGTGTATGTTGCGCCATCTCGTGGTTATAGTTTGCACAACAAACGGTGTTGTTTTTAAAGCATAATCACAACCATAGTCATTAGTTGTGGATCTACAGCCGTTTAACTCTTTGTTGGATCTTTAAATTGTCTCTCATTTACCGATGATTTTTAAACATTTATAGTTACAGTTACACTTTTTGTCAATAAAATCATAAAAAGAAGTAAAAATAAACAAACACAACACCACCTCTATAATAAAAAAAGACATGAGCGATGTTAGATCCTTCACGATAGATATCTTTTGTTTAATATGTCTATGGGTGTCACCGGTTATTATGTCCCTGTGACAACAGGCGAGCTCGAGCTCTTCTGTGTCGTGTTTCACTAAAAAGTGTCCGCCCCCTGATTCTGGCCTCTGGTTGGTGAGCATCAGTTCCGCCCCTGGTCGCCATGTATCGCTCAGCACGAAACCTGCAGCGCTTCAGCGCGAGACTGTCGAAGCTCCGGGCGGTACAGAGATCCGTCACCCTGCGGAACATCAGCCCGACGTCAGACGTACTGCTCAACCAGCTCAGAATGGTAAAAATCCTCCGTTTACTGCCGCTTTTAGTGACATGTGAACGGCTCTGACAGGCCGGCGGGTGACCTTCATGTTTAAAGCTCAAATATATGTGATGTCTTCTGTAGAATAACCGCGCGCGTGTTTCACGACAACTTGTGTCGCCTGATCAGAATCGCTGTTCTGTGTCTTAAAGACGTAACAGTGTGATCGAAAACATGCGCGTTTGTAGTTTCTGTTGAGTTTTCATTAAGAATCTTATTTGTCTCATAATATTGAAAATCGCGCGTGTCAGATATAATGTGATATAATGTGATATAATACGATAGTGTTGTGTGTTTCTCAGGCGAGTTCACAGTCATACAGGATTGAGAGAGACACATTCGGAGAGCTCAAAGTTCCGTCTGATAAATATTATGGAGCTCAAACTGTCAGATCAACTATGAACTTTAAGATTGGAGGAGCAACAGAGAGAATGCCAGTGAGCACACACACACACACACACACACACACACACACACACACACACACACACACAAAAACGCAGACACGGACACACAGATACAGATGTGTGTGTTGTGTCATGTTGTGATTTCCTCTTCCTGTAGATTCAGGTGATTAAAGCCTTTGGGATTCTGAAGAAAGCGGCAGCAGAAGTGAATAAAGATTACGGTTTGGACCCAAAGATCGCAGATGCCATCATGACAGCTGCTGAAGAGGTCATTTCACAATTCTTTGACAACACTGTTGTCTGTTTAACATCTATTGTGTGTTTGTAACAGTATTTTTATGACGGGACGATTGTCATGTGTAACTCCAGTGATTCTCTGTTGTGTGTGTGTGTGTTTGGTGTGCAGGTGGCTGCTGGGAAGCTGGATGATCATTTCCCACTGGTGGTGTGGCAGACAGGATCTGGAACTCAGACCAACATGAATGTCAATGAGGTGATCAGCAACAGAGCCATTGAGATACTCGGAGGAAAACTGGGCAGCAAAGATCCTGTTCACCCCAATGATCACGTCAACAAGAGCCAGGTCACACACACACACTCTTACACACACTCTCACACACACTCTCACACACACTCTCACACACACTCTCACACACACTCTCACACACACTCTCACACACACTCTCACACACACTCTCACACACACTCTCTCACACACACTCTCACACACACTCTCACACACACTCTCTCACACACACTCTCACACACTCTCACACACACTCTCACACACACTCTCACACACACTCTCACACACACTCTCACACACACTCTCACACACACTCTCACACACACTCAAATCACGATAGAAAAATCTATACTGATGCTGTCGATTCATATATTCCATCATACCACCACCAACCTGTTAATCTATGTAAAGTTTATCCATCAGATCGTTCTGAAGCATTCTGGGTAATTTCTGCTGTGTCTGTTGTTTGTTTTAGAGCTCCAATGATACGTTTCCCACTGCCATGCACATCGCCGCAGCTACAGAAGTTCACGAGGTTCTTCTGCCGGGTCTTCAGAAGCTGCACGATGCGCTCGCTGCCAAAGCCCACGAGTTTAAAGACATCATTAAGATCGGTCGCACACACACTCAGGACGCTGTGCCGCTCTCTCTGGGACAGGTACATCAAATAATCATCAAGCTTTTATCAGAAGATGTGAGAGATGACCTGTGAACAGACGGGTAGAGTTAAATGTTCTCTGTCTGGTGTGTGAGCAGGAGTTTGGAGGTTATGTTCAGCAGGTGAAGTACAGTATCATGAGGGTTAATGCTGCTATGCCTCACGTGTATGAGCTGGCAGCGGGCGGCACTGCGGTGGGCACCGGACTCAACACACGCATTGGGTTTGCTGAGAAGGTGGCAGATAAAGTTTCCGCACTGACAGGTCTCACACACACACACACACGTGTGTATCACATTAAGGTGTTTATGAAGTGTCGCTGCTCACTTCTGCCCTCCTGTGGTCCTTCTTAGGTCTGCCGTTCGTGACTGCGGCCAATAAGTTCGAGGCTCTGGCGGCCCATGATGCTCTGGTGGAGCTGAGCGGCTCTCTCAACACCATCGCTGTGAGTTTGATGAAGATCACCAACGACATCCGCTTCCTGGGCTCTGGACCTCGCTCAGGTCTCGGCGAGCTGATCCTGCCTGAGAACGAACCCGGATCCAGTATAATGCCTGGTGAGTGACGAGGCCGTCAGCCAATCAGAGAGTGATATGATGATGATGCCCTGTGCGTGTTTTTCTGTGGACTTCACCTTTGACCTTAACCTCTGATGCCTATGTGTGTGCGTGCTGATCTTCTGACCGCTTCTGTCGTCCTGGTGCAGGTAAAGTGAACCCCACTCAGTGTGAGGCTATGACTATGGTGGCTGCTCAGGTGATGGGAAACAATGTGGCCGTTACTGTCGGAGGAAGCAATGGACACTTTGAACTCAACGTCTTCAAACCAATGATAGTGAGTCCTTCATATATCTCTGGTCACATGACATGTTATGTTTCCATGATCATATCACATGGTTTTCTTTGATCTGATACACAGAAATGAGCGTTTTTATAAGTATGAATCAGAGACGATATTAAAGTGTGACACGTGAGATGAGGAAAAAAACTTGAGAAACAAAAAGGTCAGATGTGAAGTGTATATTAAAGCAGTGAGCCCTCAGCTGTTATGAGATGAACTGTATCAAGGCTTCATAAAATAAAGTAATTCAAATGATATTTATGCTGTGAAATGGGGTCAGCTGTTATAAATCTGGGTCTTTTATATCGGTTTGGAACTCCGCTCAGCCAATCAGAATCAAGCACCAGAACTGACCCTTTTATATAATCTGAGAAATCATTGTGAATATCGATTGATTTTCACATTTGGGATGTGTACAGACATACATATGTGCGTGTTGGATGTTTGTATAGATGTGAGCAGTATTTGTGTGTTTCTCTCTGTCAGATTAAAAATGTGCTGAACTCTGCCAGACTGTTGGGCGACGCTTGTGTTTCCTTCACTAATAACTGTGTCCTCGGGATCGAAGCCAATACAGAAAGAATCAACAAACTCATGAATGAATCACTGATGCTGGTCACCGCTCTCAACCCACATATAGGTAACGGACAGCAGAGGGCGCTGCGCGTGCATGAGGACAGTCTGAAGCTGTGTGTGTGTTAGATCAATACTGTTCTAATGTTATAAACCCTTAATAATTTCTGCAAGTGTGAAAGATTGTGTAATACTTACACAATTTAATTGACTCTCCTTCATGTCTTTTTTTTTATCACACTTGACATTTCTTATTTCTTGTTGTTTCACACAGTTAAAGCATATAGTGACACAGGCTGTCAAATAAAAATAATCTGGTAGATATAGAAATAGAAGTTCGAATGAGTCAATGTTTGTCAGGCTAATTTAATGATCCTGTTATTCAGTTAGATGTATATGTTAATGTAAAAGAGAAGAGTTCTTTATTTACAAATAAAATCAAGTCACTTTAGCTGAGAAAGAACTTACTCAGTATGTGTAAATGTCTGTGTGTAGATGTTGTGTAAACACACGATTGTGTTATTTTCTTTTCAGGTTATGATAAAGCTGCCACCATAGCAAAGACGGCACATAAAGAGGGTTCAACGCTAAAGGCTACAGCTGTTAAACTGGGTTATCTGACCGAGGAACAGTTTGATCAGTGGGTTCGACCTCAGGACATGCTGGGACCGAAATAAACTCTGACCACACGACAGCAGAGCGCTCCAGGTTACAGTCATTCTCTCTTTGGACAATAAAACACTGATTCTTTCCTCGTGTCTGATGCAGATTCACTCAGTGTCTGATGAAAGCACGCCTGATGTTCACCTGTACAGATGTCTGTGTGTTTGATGTGGGGCTTCTACATCATAACTAAATAATCGGCTCATAGAGATGGTTTCACATCATCACTATTAATGCACATCACTATAGAGGACACAGGGGGCGCTGTAGTGTTTCTAACCCGATGAGACTATTAGGAAGTGCAAACATCTAAGGTTAATTAATGTTGAGTTTCTAATTATGAGATAAAAAGCACTTTTACAAAATACAAAACTACAACCTACGTTTTACTAAGAAATAATATGTGAAATCTAATTAATTATATAGTCAAGTCAGATTTATTTGTATTGTTTTAAAGCAGCTGTACCCAAAAAAACTTTAACAAAAGAAAACACATGTTAGCCAAACATTGAATAAATAAAGATATAACCTTAAAAAGTAGTTGTATAACTTAAGCCGAAAACCTTTTCGCAACATCTCGCGAAACCCGAGCAAAAAGTCTCATGATATATCCAGAACCTGATGCATTATGGGATACACTAAGCCCTGAAATCAAGCTGGTGTGGGTTCAGTGTGTGTTAAGGTCTCTGCACTTTGGCATGTTTGAGACCTTGGACACACTTGTGCTCTTCCTTCCTTTCTCGTGCACACGCTGTCAAGTGACCAACACCACAAGTGGGGTATTTGGATGAAGCCACAGAGTAGAAAATCCAGATATAATAATGATGGAAACCAAGCCCAGAACATTCAGAACCTCACACAGGGCAGAAGATTTATTCTCCAGCATGACAATGATTGAAGCACACACATAAAACAATGAGGAGCTTATGGACAACTCTGTCTGTGTGCTTGAGTGGATCAGATGGTGCTTGAACCCAACTGAACATCTCTGTAGAAACCTGTAAGTGTCTGTCTACTGATGATCTCCATCAACCTGACAGAGTTTGAGAGATCTGAGGAGAAGAATGGCAGAAAATTACCAAATGCAGATGTGTAAGCTTGTCACATCATACCCAACAAGAGCTGAGTCTTTAACCATCTTCTGAGTTCAGAGGATGAATACTTATTCAAAGTACTCATTTTAGTTTTTATTTATTAATACATTTGCAAAGCTGTCACATCTTCTTTTGTCACTACTGTGCATAGAGTGAAGATTCATGTAAAAAACGTTTTAAGTAGTTTACGATGAGGCAGCAGCATAACAACATGTGAATAAAATAAAGGGGGATGAATACTATTCCAAACACTGTACTGTACATACTGTGACTGAAGTGTGTTAATACTGGTCTCATGTTCCACCATCACTTAAAAAAACTACTTCAAAGCATAAAAATAACCTGCAGCACAATTGAATATGATTGAAGCTGATCTCAGTGTGAACCAGCCTACCAACATTTCATGAAAAGAAGTCAACTTAAATTGTGATCTTGCACAAAAACAGACTGATAATATTTAATGATGGCTTTAATTCACTCCTGTTCACTTTACAAGTATTTGTCTGATGTATTATTGACATGTGAAAGTTTCACCTTGATGATGAGCCGTATTCACAACAATATGCTCATTTCAAAGGCACATCACCAGTGTAAGAGGATGAAATGTCAACAGCACTAAAACACAATTAATCGTCACAATCGTAATGATTTATTGGACAATTAATCATCAGTCAAATTTCATGACCGTGACCGCTCTAGTTTTAAGCTGTATAACACATATGAACACTGTTAAACACTTCATGCGTGTGTTGTGATGGAGTGATAATATAACTTCGTCTCAACCAAAACAACATCTGATATATTCACATCCATGTGTCTGTGTGATAGAAACTCAATTCAGTTGAAGGTTGTGTTGTCACTTCAATATATTGACTAAAGAGGTGAAGCCTGTTTCCACCTGCACTTCTTCATCATTTTCAATGGGGACTGTCATTACTTATTTTGTTTATACATAAAAAATATGATTTCTTCAATCAGGTAATTGTGCTACAACTGATAAGTGCTACAATGACTTTTTCACATTTAAATACAAATTTTTTTCACGTTACACCATTCAGAATTGTTATTTTTATTGGGCTGGGAGTTATAAAAGTAAAGCAAAAAATCATAATAGATCCAGAAACAGGCTGATTTTCTTCAAAGATCATTCAGGTATTTGTGTACATATTTCCCTCTTTGATCAATAGTGAGCGTGTTAAAGTGTGAATATCACCACGTGTGGCTGTGCTGTAGCTCTAGAGATCACACATGTCTTGTGCCCTCAGTCACTGAGTTTGGCTGAAAAGTCTTGTTTTTCTGACACTGAACCTCTAACATCATATACACCTGCAGTCAGCTGAATAACTTATGAATAAGTCCAAAAATAATCATCATGACTCAAGTCAACATCAGTGTGTGTGTGTGCAAGTGTATGTCTTTGTGTGTGTGTGTGTGTTTGTGTGTGTGTGTGTTTGTTTGTGTGTGTTTGTGTGTGTGTGTTTGTGTGAGTGTATATGTTTGTTTGTGTCTGTGTGTGTGTGTGTGCGTGCGTGTGTGTTTGTGTATATGTTTGTGTGTGTGTGTGTTAGTGTGTGTGTGTGTGTGTGTGCATGCGTGTGTGTTTGTGTGTGTATATGTTTGTGTGTGTGTGTGTGTGTGTGTGTGCGTGCGTGTGTGTGTGTGTTTGTGTGTGTGTGTGTTTGTGTTTGTGTGCGTGTGTGTTTGTGTGCGTGTGTGTTTGTGTGTGTGTGTGTTTGTGTGTGTTTGTGTTTGTGTGCGTGTGTGTTTGTGTGCGTGTGTGTTTGTGTGCGTGTGTGTGTGTTTGAGTGCGTGTGTGTGTTTGTGTGCGTGTGTGTTTGTGTGCGTGTGTGTTTGTGTGCGTGTGTGTTTGTGTGCGTGTGTGTTTGTGTGCGTGTGTGTTTGTGTGTGTTTGTGTTTGTGTGCGTGTGTGTTTGTGTGCGTGTGTGTTTGTGTGCGTGTGTGTGTGTTTGCGTGCGTGTGTGTGTTTGTGTGCGTGTGTGTTTGTGTGCGTGTGTGTTTGTGTGCGTGTGTGTTTGTGTTTGTGTGCTTGTGTGTGTGTGGTCTGATGATAATACTGACAGAGGAAAGGTCACCAGCTCATGTTTCTCAAGTCATTCTCTGGCGTTTCTCCTGCTCTGTTGTGTGTGTGAGTTCATCTCCTCTGTGTTAAGTCATATTGATTCATTCTGGAGAGCAGCGTGAGGTCAAAGTGCCATATGGTTGATGACAGGAGAAGCGTTCAGCTGAGATGAGATGTGACGGATGTGTGTGGTTACCTAGAGACACCGGTGTGACATGTGGAAGCTCAGCGGGCTCCAGCTCTCGGTTTCTTCATGATTGTGTGCCCCTTTTATTTGTGTCTGTGAGGAAATGACCTTCACCATCAGATTATCAAACACACCGGCCTCGCTTCAGAACTTGAGTGACAGGGTTTATGTCAAGAGATCATCCCAAACCAGAATTCTTTCTTCCTTTACTTCAGAGCACAACAGAAGATATTTTGAAGAATGTTGATCATCAAACAACACTGAACCGCATTGACTTCCATAACCACCGAGACATTTCTCAAAATACCTTCTTGTCACATACAGATTGACAGTCACATTGGAGTGAATGAATAAAGGAGAGTTTTCAGTAGGTGTCGGGGTAAGTTGTCTCTCATTGAGTCACTCAGATGATGATGTAAATACACAGATAATGAGATTCTGACACACACGACATGCGCTGTGTGTTGTGATCCAGCAGATAGTCTTCTGAGGTGATCTGTAAGTGAAGCTGAGCACTTTGTTTGATGTATTTTCCATCTGGCGTGAGATTAATGAACACCTGTAGACAAGCTTTTAAAGTTTCTGTTAAGAACATACTGGATGAAGCTCCACATCCTCTCGCTCGGGCCATTAAGAGCAGCTGAAGCTGTTTGTTGTTGAGGGGTGATGATGTCTTGAGTGCACGTGTACTGTAAGTATGGACAACACTATTGAACGCTTCCATCTGCCCTTCATTCTTATTGGCTTGTGTACAGAAGACACAGAGGAATTGAGCTGTTAAATATCATATAAAATGTGCATCATGTGTTCATTCAGGTCTTCTGATGGCTGAAGAAAGCTGTGTCACAGCATCTCTTGAAAACACCAGATGTCAATTACTTCTCATATCAATAAGATTTAATACAAAAGGGAAACTTTTGCTTTTTTTTGTGCGGGTCACTCAAGTTCAACAAGATGAATGATGTAGAATTCCCTCCAGCACTAAACTAGAAATCTCGTTAATTCGAGGGGATGTGACGTTACATTTCATTCATACAGATAATATAGAGCCTTCGACATAAAGTTTGTGTCTTTAATGTGTGTGATTTAACTGGTGAAATGTGTCGAACAGCGGCGTGTTTTCATCCTCTCGCTCTCTCGGGTGCGCGCGTGTGATTGGCCGCGGATCGCTGCGCGTTCACGCTCCAGTTGTGAGGTGTGCGCGCAGCCGCTCGCCGGAGGAAAGCTCAGCGCTTGTTTTCATACCGAGGGGCAAATACTCATTTATTCCAATGAATGATCACCCCTTCACCCCGACCCCCAGCTGACTAACTGCCCTGCGCGAGAGAGCGTGCACACAGGAGCGACGCGCGCGTGATTGTGTGAGTAAATGTGCGTGTGTGGGTTTATTCGACGCCTGAAATTACTAAAAACACGTTCAGTCATCATGACACGCGAAGGTCGAGACGTGCTAACTGTGTTGTTGTGTGATGGTTAAGTGTAATTGTGTTGTGAGGGGTTTTATATCATTGTGTAAGTGTGTTGTGATGGTTTAGTATGAGTGTGTTTGTTGTCAATTTTTAGTGCGTGTTGTGTCAGTGTAGTTGTGTTGTGAGGGTTGAGTGTCAGTGTGTTTGTGATTGTTTAGTGACGGTATGTTGTGTTGTCTAAGTGTGATTGCGATAGTTAAGTGTCAGTGTCTTGTGATGGTTTAGTGTTATTGTGTTGTGTTGTGAGGTTTTTTTATTGTTGTGTTGTCTAAGTGTGATTGCGATAGTTAAGTGTCAGTGTCTTGTGATGGTTTAGTGTTATTGTGTTGTGTTGTGAGGTTTTTTTATTGTTGTGTTGTCTAAGTGTGATTGCGATAGTTAAGTGTCAGTGTCTTGTGATGGTTTAGTGTTATTGTGTTGTGTTGTGAGGTTTTTTTATTGTTGTGTTGTCTAAGTGTGATTGCGATAGTTAAGTGTCAGTGTCTTGTGATGGTTTAGTGTTATTGTGTTGTGAGGTTTTTTTATTGTTGTGTTGTCTAAGTGTGATTGCGATAGTTAAGTGTCAGTGTCTTGTGATGGTTTAGTGTTATTGTGTTGTGAGGTTTTTTTATTGTTGTGTTGTCTAAGTGTGATTGCGATAGTTAAGTGTCAGTGTCTTGTGATGGTTTAGTGTTATTGTGTTGTGAGGTTTTTTTATTGTTGTGTTGTCTAAGTGTGATTGCGATAGTTAAGTGTCAGTGTCTTGTGAGGGTTTAGTGTTATTGTTTTGTGTTGTGAGGTTTTTTTATTGTTGTGTTGTGTCAGTGTGTTTTCGATGGTGCTGTGGGAGTTTGTTGTGTCAATTTGTTGACATTTTTTAGTGTGTGTTTTGTCAGTGAAGTTGTGTTGTAAGGGTTGAGTGTCAGCGTGGTGTGACTGTTTAGCTACAGTATGTTGTGTTTTGTCAATGTGTTGTGTCAGTGTGTTTGCGATGCTTCAGTGTGAGTGTGTTGTCAATTTGTTGTAATTTTTGTGTGTTGTGTTGTGAGGGTTTAGTGTCAGTGTGTTTGTGATTGTTTAGTGACGTTGTGTTGTGATGGTTTAGTGTAATTGTGTTGTGTAAGTGTGTTTGCGATGTGTGTTGTGTCAATTTGTTGTCATTTTTATTGTGTAAGTGTAGTTGTGTTGTGAGGTTGAGAGTCAGTGTGTTTGTTTAGTGACAGTATGTTATGTTGTGATGGTATTTGTCGCAGTGTTAGTGACACTAATGACAGCTTTAATCTGTGTGTAGCAGGTGTGTGTCTGCTGTGTTTATGGGATGGCGCAGACGAGCACATGCTCTCAGAGCAGTAACGGCCTGTGTGACGAGGCTCCTAACATGCTGGTGTACAGGAAGGTGAGTTCTGTAATGTACACTTCACACACTTCACATTTCCCAACACACACCTCACACTTCACAACAAACACCTCACACTTCACACTTCACAACACACACTTAACACTTCACACTTCACAACACACACCTCACACTTCACACTTCCCAACACACACCTCACACTTCACAACACACAGTTAACACTTCACACTTCACAACACACACCTCACACTTCACAACACACACTTAACACTTCACAACACACTCCTCACACTTCACACTTCCCAACACACACCTCACACTTCACAACACACAGTTAACACTTCACACTTCACAACACACACCTCACACTTCACAACACACACTTAACACTTCACAACACACTCCTCACACTTCACACTTGGCGTGTTTGACACTCGTCCAGTGATGTTTGTTCCTCTGAACGTCAGTCTGGATTGATCTGAGCAGCATCATGAGTTCATGAGATCACAGGACTGATCTACTGCTCACGTCTGATATCATAACTGCAGTCAGTATGTGATGTTCTATATATCACTGATGCTGTGTGTGTGTGGTGTGTGTGTGTGTGTGTGTGTGTGTGTGGTGTGTGTGTGTGAGTGTGTGAGCTTTAGGTAGTTTTGTAAGTGGTCTGCTCCGGGTTCACTGACTTCAGTCCCATGCATAGCTGTGAGAGGTCAAAGGTCAGATGATGTTGTTGATATGATCCTCCAGTCGTCTGACATCAGATGATATTTTCTGACCCGCTCACATCACGTCACACAACAGAGCTGAAGTATCTGGTCAGAAGTGAATGAAGTCATGTGCAGCAGTTGTGTCCCAATGATTGTGTCTCTCTCTGAGCTGCTGTCAATCACAGCTGATTGTGATGTGTGTAGTTGTATCACTTCAGAACATCATCTCCAGACACACAATCCTTTCACACTTACTCATAGTTATTTCTTTCTTGAGATGATTCTTTGCATAGCAACCGTTTCAGACATCACTCACGATTACGTAACCTTCTATCGGTCATTACGAGACGTTCACACTCCATCAGTCAGTGTGTGTGTGTGTGTGTGTGTGTGAAGAAGTGCGGTCTGATGATTCAGTGTTAAACTCTTGAGTGTTGGTTTGACCGGCTGACTGAAATATTCATAACATTGGTTTTCATTCATATTTATACAGTTTAATATGAAATATAGTGAACTAGAATTGAGTGTTTGTTTGTGTAACTGAAGTCATCAGTGAGCTGATATATTGTGTGATTCATGATTCAAATGATTGTGAATAAAGATTGTAAATATCACTGAAGGAAGAGAAAAGAGCAAGACCTTTGAATTATTGATGACTTCATGAGTCGCTAACCAGCAGGACGTTAAACTGTGTGTGTGTGTGTGTGTGTCCGTGGCTGTGCATGTGTGTGAGAAAGTGTGTGTGTGTGCAGCTTTGCGTGGCTATGTGTGTCCGCGCGTGTGTGTTTCTGTGCACGTGCGTGTGCGTGTGCTGTTAAATGATGTCAGTAACTGACGTGTGTGATTATTTCTATGATTAATTTTGGATCATTTTGATCATGTGTTGATGGTTTGACTGTGTGCACCTGTTGTGTACACACTCCAGTACTCTGTGAGAATTTGTAATCACTTTCTGTCCGCCTGTGTATGATGATACAGGTTCATCTGATGGGCTTTATGTTGGCGGTGTCAGGGGGTACAGCTGTGACCCTCTTCTGAAAACTGATGACCTCATCGCATCACTCTATTAATCTATTCATCGGCCGATATTGGATTAATTTAACACCATCGGCATATCGGCAATAGCAGGAAAAAGGCAGATACTGATTTTGTACCGATTTCCGTGAAGTGAGATCACAGATGCAAAGTAGCAAACGCGCCAAAAAGTAGCACTGAACAATTTATGAAATTTAAATCGTGTTATGAATAGCGCTAATAATGATTAGACTGCTGTTTAAATATGTAATCTGCTTGTTCTGCGTGTGAATGAACAACGTGAAGACATGAAGTGAATCAGCGCTGTTCTAACAGAGTTGACCTCAGACACACTTTACCGTTTCACTTGTCGGCAAGCTGTCAAAATAAAAGTCCAGTAAACCTCATAACAAACCTGCTACTAAGTATGTTCAAAACTAGTAATTAAATGTAAGTAGACTTAATACAGCAAAAATAAAAAGAACCTAAGATGTAAAATACTGGTTCATAATAACATAGTTGTACACCACATAAAAAAAGAGAACACAGAATCCAGAAAAATAAAAACGTAAGAAATGGAATTTAGGAAAAAAATCAAACGGATTTTATCTGTTCCTCGTTTATTTATTAACTACACAGAGTCAATGAGCTGGATGTCTTGATATCATATTTTTGTTTCTGAGCAACATAATTACTGTACATAGAAACAGCAGACTTTATTTATATATATTAAAGAAATGATCCATTTTAAGTCAAATTTGAGCTAGTGTTGTGTAGTACTGAATCAGTCAATAGTTGTATGTTTAAATCGGCATCGGCCCAAAAAATCCTATCGGTGCATCTCTAAAGATAAGAGTTCTTCAGTGGAGCTGGAACCCAAACTCTGTTTTCTTATGATGTGATGTTAAGTCAAATAAAACAACATGTTTGACTTCAATATATCAGTGAAATAAGTTTTCATCCGAATAACAATAATTATGAAAAGACTTGAGATGTAAGAATAAATCCAGGGAACATCTAACTGATAGGGGTGTGAAGAGACACTAATCCCACCAGACTGGGTTCACGAGAACAAGATGAGATTTTTAGACTTTTATAAAGAAATCTTCAATGATGAAATATACAGGGGGAATAGTATCTCATTCCCATTAACACAAAAAAGAGTTTTTCAAGAGGTTTGTCTGTGAATGTATTTCAAGGAACACAATGTGGACTTGTCAGCCAAAGTGAACGACTGTAAACAGATGCGTATGTGCCAGACGCCAGAGACACGCAAACGTTGAAACTGGTCCGTCCAGCGCGTGTTTACATAGAAAAACGGAGGGAAAGTAGCGCAGCGTGATGGATGATCACGTAGTCTATGTAGCTCACATCACTCACAGACTTTATGCTGTTATTAGTGTGTCCTGTACAGTAATCAAAACACAAACCTCCCAAATATATTTTGAGGTCGCACAAGTTCAATCTAGGGAGCATATACGACTAAAATAATCACAATTTTGAGCCGTGCACTCCATCGTACCAATGGTGTAAGGAGACCTCATCACTCCTCTGATAACTAGAGCTGCAGGATTAGATGTATTTTAATCCTCATAATGATTTATGCTTCCCACAGTTAACTGAGCATAATCGTTGTGATATTAATGTTTTAACACTCCCGATAAGGTCGGAAAACCATCACAAAGCTTTTTAACTCCCACTTTACAGCAAATGAAAAACTACATTTTTTCACTGTATTTCTACTATTTTAATGCTTTTTGCAAAACCCACAATCAGACATGAAGGATGACCAATGATTGATCAACACAAGAACAAGAAAACAAAATGGAATAGCAAGGTTTCGTGTGCGTCTGTTCAGTTTGTGTGAATTCTGTATGTGTGTATGTGTTCAGTGTATGTGTGCGTCTGTTCGCTGTGTGAGTCTTTTCAAAGTGTGTGTTTCTCTGTTCGGTGTGTGTGTCTGTTCAGTGTGTGTGTGTGTGTGTGTTTGGTGTGTTTCTCTGTTCGGTGTGTGTGTGTGTGTCTGTTCAGTGTGTGTGTGTGTGTTTGGTGTGTGTGTGTGTGTTTGGTGTGTACGCATGTGTTTGGTGTGTTTCTCTGTTCGGTGTGTGTGTCTGTTCAGTGTGTGTGTGTGTGTTTGGTGTGTTTCTCTGTTCGGTGTGTGTGTGTCTGTTCAGTGTGTGTGTGTGTGTGTGTGTGTTTGGTGTGTGTGTGTTTGGTGTGTACGCATGTGTTTGGTGTGTTTCTCTGTTCTGTGTGTGTGTGTCTGTTCAGTGTGTGTGTGTGTGTTTAGTGTGTGTGTGTGTGTGTGTGTGTGTGTTTGGTGTGTACGCATGTGTTTGGTGTGTTTCTCTGTTCTGTGTGTGTGTGTGTGTGTGTGTGTGTATGTGTGTGTGTGTGTTTGGTGTGTACGCATGTGTTTGGTGTGTTTCTCTGTTCTGTGTGTGTGTGTCTGTTCAGTGTGTGTGTGTGTGTGTGTGTTTGGTGTGTGTGTGTGTGTGTGTGTGTGTGTTTGGTGTGTACGCATGTGTTTGGTGTGTTTCTCTGTTCTGTGTGTGTGTGTTCAATATGTGTGTGTGTTTGTTTTGTGCTGGTGTATTAGATGAGATGTGTTGAGTTTATTAAATCTCTGAAGAATGTGATGTTTTTCTCATGAATGAAGAGCTGTTGTGTTGTGTTGTTTTGTGTGTGTGTTGTGTCAACTCAACTTTATTTATATAGCGCTTTTTACAATTTTCATTGTTACAAAGCAGCTGTACATGAGACACATTGAATACAAGTAAAAAACTAAAGGCATATACCTGTAAAAACAAGAAAAAGGTGAAAACAACAAAGACAGACATACAAATGCTCCACACACACAATATGCAAACATACATACACACACATTGACATAGACGCACACACACACAGTGAAAGCACACATTGGCGATAAAGGAGAAAGTACCACAGGTCAAATATTAAACAGACTATAAATTCTTATATGCAATATTAATTATGTCTAATTTCTGAATTCTAAAGCAGCCCCCCCGGCCAGGCAGATAGTGCAAAACAATATGCAAACGGTGGTGAGGAACCCAAAACTCCCATCGAGAAAATAAAAAACCTCAAGAGAACCCAGGCCCAACCAGGGGATTCCAGTTCCCCTCTGGCAAAAGCTGCTGCCTCTGCACAAGCTCAACAGTGTTTGCACAACAAGGCTAAATAAAAATAAAAAATAATAGATTTAAGATTATCATTAACAATCTAATAACATTTGAAATGTTGTAGGAAAATCAAAGTTGTGGCGTCCTTTATCCAGCTCTATCCTCTTAGCTCTTTTCAGGTCACCGCTTCCCATTCTCAGCTCTGCCATCAGGTCTGGGCATGAACTGCATCCTGCGGTAACCTTGGAACAAAGAGACAAGACTGGCTGAGAGTAGAGTACTGTTCTGCACTCTTTGATGCAAAAAGTACATCATTTGTTGTTGGATGTGTTCCTGGTTCCGGTTGATCTAAATAATGCAGCCTAAATCCTCTGAGGATTAATATTATGGAGGTGTAGTGTATTTAAGATTAAAAAGATGAGTCTTTAGTCTAGATTTAAACTGACAGAGTGTGTCTGCCTCCCGGACCGTGCAGGGAAGAATATTCCAAAGTTTAGGCGCTAGATACGAAAAGGATCTACCACCTGCACTTTTTGCACATTTTGAAATTCTAGGTATTACCAACTGACAGGACGCCTGAGAGCGTAATGTACGTTGAGGTCTGTAATACAATAGAAGTTCATTCAAATACTGCGGCGCTAGACCATGTAGGGCTTTATAGGTAATAAGCAAGATCTTAAAGTTAATGCGATGCTTTATAGGTAACCAGTGCAAGGTTGACAGAACCGGGGTTATATGCTCATACTTTTTTGTACGTGTAAGAACTCGAGCTGCCGCGTTTTGAACAAGTTGCAGTTCTTGTAATAGGCCTGCAGGGCAACCACCTAGAAGTGCATTACAATAATCTAGTCTTGATGTCATGAATGCATAAATTAATTTCTCTGCATCTGACAGTGACAGCATATGACGTAGTTTAGATATATTCTTAAGATGGAAAAATGCAATTTTACAGGTGTCGGCGACATGGCTTTCAAATGACAGAGTACTATTGAATACAACGCCAAGATTCTTAGCTGATGACGAGGATTTTATGGAGCATCCGTCAATCGTTAAGCAGTATTCTTGGTTGTTTCGTATAGCGGTTTTCGGTCCAGTAAGTAACACTTCTGTTTTGTCCGAGTTTAGTTGTAAAAAATTGTTACTCATCCACATTTTTAAGTCAACTATGCAATCCTTTATTCGATGAAACTGCTGGGTTTCATGAGGCTTCAAGGAAATATAAAGTTGAGTATCATCACCATAACAGTGAAAGCTAATTCTGTGTCGCTTTATTATATCTCCTAGAGGTAGCATGTATAAGGTGAAGAGCAGAGGCCCCAAGACTGAGCCCTGTGGTACACCGTACTGGACTTGTGATTTGCGGGACACCTCATTGTTTATTGCTACAAATTGAAAACGGTCAGATAAATAAGACTTAATCCATTTCAATGCTATTCCGTTAATGCCGACTTAATTTTCGAGTCTATGTAGAAGTATGCTGTGGTCAATGGTGTCAAATGCAGCACTGAGGTCTAGCAGCACCAATAACGAAATGCAGCCACGGTCAGACGCTAAAAGCAGATCATTTGTAACTCTGATCAAAGCAGTCTCTGTACTGTGACATGCTCGAAATCCAGACTGGAATTCATCATTAATGTCATTCCTTTGGAGGAAGGAGCATAATTGAGTTGAAACTACTTTTTCCAGAACTTTAGATATAAAAGGTAAGTTCGATATAGGCCTGTAATTCCCTAGTTCTTTAGGGTCGAGTTTTTTTTTTTTTAAAAGAGGCCTTATAACAGCCACCTTAAATGCTTTAGGCACATGTCCTAATGTCAGAGATGAGTTAATAATACTAAGAGGAGGATCTATAATTTCTGGGAGCATTTCTTTCAGTAGTTTTGTAGGTATAGGGTCTAACATGCATGTTGTTGATTTAGATGATCTAATGATTTTAGACAGTTCATCGTGATCTACTGTAGAAAATAATTGTAATTTCTCCTTAGGGGTGCTGTTGTTAGCGGGTTTCACTACAGGTTGCATTGTTATAATTTTTTCTCTTATATCTTGGATTCTACTAGTGAAGTAGTTCATAAATTCATCACTGTTATGCTGATAATCAGAATCTGACGTCGCTGACGACTTATTTTTTGTTAATTTAGCCACGGTGTTAGTGGGTCAGTGCAGGGTTGTGTCTCTGCTCTTGTGTTTGCTGTAGTTAATGATTGATGAAAAGCAGATTAGTGACGCACGAGAGCTCATTTTATAATTCATAATGTTCAAAGAGTGAAATATAAATATAGTCGCATCTCACGAGTAAAATCAGAACACCGTAACACTACAACAAGACATCGATGATGCTACACTTTTAACATCTCTGAGTCTCCGGCTCTCAGTATCCAGGTCAGATGTTTCCCTCAGGTCCTATTAAAAGATCACACACAATACATCAGTGAACATCCTCCTGTCTGGACCTCTTTTACTCTCATCTGTGTCCCTGACAGCTTTGTGTCTCAGTTGTGCAGGTGTTTATATCTTATGGTCAGTTATTGGTTTGTGTTGATCAGAAGTCAGACGTGTTTTTAAAGTGTCACAGTGTTGAGAAGTCAAACGATGACTGAATGACTGACCGTCACTTTCAACATTAAACCGAGAGAGTGAAGAGTTCAGTGTTTAATCCTCTGACCTCAGATGGTGATGTGTGTTAGATTCATGTCATGTGTTCATGTGTGAGTTTAGTGTGAATCTGTACGGCATGACTTCACGTCAATCTGAGTGTGTGTTCTATGTCATCTCTGTGGAAGTTGTTTTCTGGACTCAGAACACATGTTCTTCTGTCGATCGCTCTGAGAGGGGTTGAATCAACAGCGTGTGCAGGAAGAATAACACATCAAACACAGGATGAGTGTAACGGCTCTTCAGCACAAAGAGTGTCATACATATGCATTGAGAAGAGCACAAGCAGCGAATTAAACTCTGTGTTATCAGACTAATATCCTTTGATGAAGCAGGTACATGTTGTCTCCGCCCGCAGCCGCCGCAGACATGAAGAGTGCTCGACAGATTCACATGAACACATAAAAATAACCTCTAATGTGTGCACGTGAGCTTGTGTGTGTGTGCATGTGTGAGTGAGTGTGAGAGTGAGTGTGAGAGTGAGTGTGTGAGTGTGTGTGAGTGAGTGTGAGTGTGAGTGTGTGAGTGCGTGTGTGTGCATGTGTGTGTGTGTGTGAGAGTGAGTGTGAGAGTGAGTGTGTGAGTGTGTGTGAGTGAGTGTGAGTGTGAGTGTGTGAGTGCGTGTGTGTGCATGTGTGTGTGTGTGTGAGAGTGAGTGTGAGAGTGAGTGTGTGAGTGTGTGTGAGTGAGTGTGAGTGTGAGTGTGTGAGTG
>CM017893.1:285687-319384 GCA_008369825.1 Triplophysa tibetana
ATCAACATGATATGAGTAATCCAGATGAACATCACAGTTAGTGACGCTGTGTTATTATCAATATTATACTATAGCAGTATCATACTGATCTTAGTGCTCAGGGTTCATCATATTACTGAGATGTTTGAAGACTTTGCATGATTAGCATTAAACATGTAATAATAGCATAACATGCAGTGTCATGTATGTGTTAATGAAAGATGTGACATGATCCTCCTTCAGATGTCATCACATGCTCAGTGTTTGTCTCTCAGATACAGCAGCAGCAGATGCAGTTAGACAGGCATCGCTTAAAGATGTCTAAAGTAGCAGAGAGGTGAGAGACACACATTCAGCTCACATCACATCACTGACACACAATGAGTGTGTCTCTCTGTGTTTGTGTAGTTTGTTGAGTTTCTCAGAGCAGTATATGGAGTACGACCCCTTCTTCACTACACCAGAACCTTCAAACCCCTGGATCTCTGATGACACCACATCCTGGGAGGTAGAGGCCAGGTGTGTGTGTATTTGTGTTAGCTTTCCTGTAGCTCAGTGGTAAGAGCATTGTGTTAACAACGCAAGGTTGTGGGTTCGATCCCAGGGGGTTGCAAATACCTATGTAACATGTATAGGATAAAGCAATGTAAGTCACTTTGGATAAAAGCGTCTGCCAAATGAATAAATCTAAATGTATGTGTGCTTGAGTGTGTGTGTGTGCATGCGTTTGTGTGCTTGCATTAGTGTGTGTGTGCTTGTGTGTGTTCGTGTGTGTTCATGCATGCATGCGTGTGTGCTTGAGTGTCTGTGTTTGTGTGCTCAGTTGAGTGTGTATGTGCTTGTGTGTGTGTGTGTTTGTAAGCTTGCTTGAGTGTGTATGTGCCTGAGTGTATGAGTGTGAGCTTGAGTTTGTGTGTATACATGCGTGTGTGTGCTTGAGATTGTGTGCTTGAGTGTGTCTGCATGTGTGTGTTTGTGCGCTTGCTTGAGTGTGTGTGCGTGTGTGCTTGTGTTAGTCTGTGTGTGTGTGTGCGTTTGCCCGTTTGTCCGTTTGTGCACTTATTCACACTCATTTTTTTGACATGTGATTGTAAACATAAATTGAAATGTCGTCAACACACAATAGTTTCCAATAGTGAGTTTGATGTTGTGAGAATGTAATGAATGCGAGAGACGAGACAGTGGTCATCATCATCATGTTGAGGTGTTGTGTGTTGTGTGTTTCAGTAAAGAAGCGTGTCAGCAGAGGGTGAAACGCTGGGCTTTTGGCTTTAATGAAGTGTTGAAGGATCCGGTCGGCAGAGAACAGTTCCTGAAGTTTCTGGAGTCTGAGTTCAGCTCAGAGAATCTGAGGTAACATGCCTTGTGTTCTCTAACAGTGTGTTGTGTGTGTGTTCTCTGAGCGTGTGTGTTGTGTGTGTGTGCAGGTTTTGGTTGGCCGTTCAGGAGCTGAAGAAGCGGGCGATAGGTGAGGTGCCCAGCAGGGTGCAGGAGATCTGGGAGGAGTTTCTTGCTCCTGGAGCTCCGAGTGCCATCAACGTGGACTCCAGGAGTTACGATAAAACCACTCAGAATGTGAAAGATCCCGGCCGCTACACCTTTGAAGACGCTCAGGTGTGTGTGTGTTTGTGTTTGTCACATGATGAGTCTATGTTGTTTTAGACAGCTGTTGTTGTTGTCCATCAGGAGCACATCTATAAACTCATGAAGAGTGACTCGTACAGTCGCTTCATCAGATCCAGCGTCTATCAGGAGCTTCTGCAGGCAAAGAAAAAGGTAAAAGCTCCCAAACGCCTGGAAACCTCCATCTAACCCTCAGCCAACTGTGTGTGTGTGTGTGTGTGTGTGTGTGTGTCTGTGTGTGTGTGTGTGTGTGTGTGTGTGTCAGGTTAGGTTGGTGTCATCAGCATCATTAAAGACAGAGAGATTTAGTTTGAAGCCATGTAGTGAAGAATGACATCATTTAACTTATGTTACTATGGTAACCTTTATTTGAGACCATCCCGCCCCCTAGTGGACACATAATAACACGATGACTTGTGATTGGTCGCTTTGCTCCAGCTGTGTGTGTGTGTGTGTTTGTTCTAGATCAGATGAGATCAAAAAGCTTCAGGTCATTATTCTCATGCTTCAGTCTGATGTTTATTGTGTCATGTGGGGTGTTTAGTGTTGTGTTCGTATCTTCTGTTTTTCTTTTTGTGTTGTTTTTATTCTTTGCTGTCAGTTTTGTTTTAAAGTTGTGAAACAGAAGCGCTGAAGCTGCTTTACTTGTAATGTGGTAAGTTTGACAGATGTTTGAGTGTTGTGCAGATGAAACTGTGTTTTGACATCATACTTGTATATACTCCTTTCTGATTGGTCAATTACTCAAACCCTGTGTCTATAGTGTGTCTGTGTGTGTGAGGTTCATTGTCATTTTGGCAAGTGCTTCTGGAGAATCTTTTCATTGTTGTTCTAGTGTTTATGATACTAAACATCTTGTTTGTTTTTCTACAGAAAAGCAAGAATCTTTTCTAGAGTCTGAGTGTCAGGTGAGAGATTTCTCGTCAGAATGTCATTGAATTGAGTTATTATAGGAATAGATCATCAGGGGAGAAGGTGACCTTTATAGATCTTGAGATGTTTGTTTCTGTCGACTCACCACAGATGTCCAGTTAAGAACTAAACTACTCCTCACTTTATAGAAATAAACCAAACAAATATAAGCTGTACTCTGTGACTTTAATATTATCATTTGTTTTATATTTGAATCAGTTAATGTTGAATTTCTGTGCTGTTTTAATTGATGTAGAGAAACACCACATGAGCTTATACTGGTGACAGACTCGATGGAGGATTTAAAAGAAATCAGACAGTTGTGTGTTTTGTTGTTAATGGAGATTGTGTGTGTGTGTGTGTGTGTGTGTGTTTCTCTCTCAGCTGCGTCACTGATGGGAATTCATGCTAACATCACTTGACACTGTTGCTTGTATATTCATTGATCTGATGTCTGTCAGTGGATCGGTCAGATTGCATGTCACACAACACTTTGACTTTCTTAACTGCGCTGCTTTTATTTTCCTTTTTCTTTTTTATCATCTCTTGGCTTCATGTTGAGTTATTCTGGACTTTTCCACAGACTTCAGGTTGCAGAAGTGTTTCAGAAAATCTATTTATCAATACTGTTCATGTTCAGCTCTGGCTGCCTGTTGTCATTATAAAATAACAAAGCAAATACTTCAATGATCTGCTCATTCTAACGTACAGATGTTTTTTTAAAGCACAAACTTTCACTGTACTAAAGAACTACAAATATATTAGGATTGTTTTGCCTTTTTGCACTTCTGAGATCAGATGACAATAACAGAGTTACAGTGAAGTCCTAAAATGAGCGTTTGACAGGATGCTGTGAGAGATACTGTTTCTCATTTCTTATAGTTATTTTTATACTATATTAAGGGATGTTCATTTTGCGTTTAATGTAGTTGTTTTTTAAATGTGTGTATAAATCTGATGGAGTATTAGATAAAGGATGAGCAGTTCATCGATCACAATGTTGATCTCCATCTTTAAACACATGTGAGGATGTTTAGAGGAGAGTCACTCACGGATGGATGCTTATGAATATAAGACACCTTACACAATGACTGGTAATGTACGGGCTGCTGTACAGATGATCAACTATGAACAGTAATAATGTATTTTGATAAGATTTATATGATAATGAGCACTAACTGATAGCTCAATAATAATGTATGGATGGCGCTGGACTGTAATGTTCACTTTCTCTGAGTCAAGAAATCACCATTAATATCTTGAGATTATATTCACCTGATGGCTGTGGCCCAAACACTAAAGATTATTTCAGTTTTTTTTTCTTCTGTTTGGATTTTGTGGAAATGTGTTAAATATAAAGATTAATGAGGAGAGAAAACTGCATGTCTGTCAGTCCGAATGATCCACACCTGTTGATGGATTTATAATATAGATTCAATGTTAATACAATACAAAATCAAATAAAGAGATTAGAGAGAATAAATCCATGTTTTCTTGTCTATCTGCTATAGATACACAGATACAAACTCTCTGCTTCAAAGAGAAATGAGTGTTTCAGAACTACAGAAGGATTTTTACACAATACAAATATTTATTCCTTATGTACTTTCAATCTGTCTTTCGCAAAGAGTTGCTGTTGTCAGTATTTATTTGTTTCTTTTAGATGGTCTTATGGCTTTACGTTTTCGGAGGACTATTAATTAAAACCTTTTATTTCATTGTAGGTCAAACGGAATTCTGAGGTGTTGCTTTGTGTCCACCAGGCGGCGCTATAATACAGCAGAGAATCTCGTGTACATTTACATTTATGCATTTGGCAGACTAAAAGCGACTCACATTGCTTTATCCTATACAATTTATACATCGGTATTTGAAATCCCCTGGGATCGAGCCCACAACCTTGCGTTGTTAACACAATGTTCTTACCACTGAACTACAGGAAAGAGTATTTTTTATTTCTGTAGCCTTAAGAAAACGTAGGCTATTTCCTTTCATGATTAGTTTATATTTCTATACTATAATTATTAAAAGCTGTTTTATTAATAAGCGCACACAAGTAGTGCTAAATATATGAATATTTTAGCTGACCAGTATCATGTATGAAATGTATGTTATAAAAGAAAAATCTGTGAAATGAGACACGGAACATAATAATAATAAACATTTTATTTTTATAGCACTTTTAATATATAAATTGTAACTCAAAGTCCTTCACGGGTGCAAAAACAATACAATAATACGAATGACATAAAAAAGTAAAAAATAAAGTAACAATTAAGAAAAGGATTAAACTCCGCTCCAAACACTTTTATCATAGGCAATTTTGAAGAGATATTTCTTGAGCCGCTTTTAAAAAATATAAAAAAAAAATTCTCACTTCTTTTGGCAGATAATTCCACATTTCTGGAGCATAATAACTAAAATGAGTTTACACCAGATCGCCTGAAATTGACTGATATTCTAGACCAGCACCAGGACATCTAAGAGTAGGATTTGGAATATATTCTGACAGACAATCAGAGATATACGGAGGTGCCAGATAGACTAATAATATCATTTTAACATCTATTGTTTGGTGGACTGTAATTCCATTAAAACTGGTGCAAAGGATGTTTTTGTTTTCATTAAAAGTATGGCTGCTGCATTTTGTATTTATTGTTACTTTGCTAAAGAGCCATCAGGCAAACCAGTATACACATGACATTACAATTATCAAGTCAAGAAACACATAATAAAAATAATATCTATAAATACAAGAATCTTCAAATGTTTTTGATTGCCATAAATATAGTGTGTATTTCGATTGGAGATATAAATGATGAGTGTGTTAGTTTTTGAAAGAGAGAGCAAGAGCAAGTGAGAAACATGAGTTTAAAACAGAAAGTATATGAAGGAGGAGTGTCTTGAGAGAGAGAGAGAGAGAGAGAGAGAGAGAGAGAGTTTTGGTAGGTCTATGATTTGTTTGGTGATCAGAGCCAATCGAAAGCTTGCAGGGTGATAAGATTCACATGCGAGTGGAGGGGTGAAGCCAGAAACAAGAGTTCAGAGAGAGAGAGAGAGAGAGAGAGATTTATAAAGTCGTCTTAAGAGAAATGAAAGTGTCTGTGGATCAGAATCCTTCTGAAGGTCTCAGACAGGAGAGTGAGAGTCCAGTTTAAACTCATCACTGTGGGCCAGTGACACAGAATCCAGTCCGACAGAAGAATCCTGAGGAACGTCCGTCCATGGGCATCTCCAGATCTTCACACCTCCATCACCTCTGACTTCAAACACACATGTGCAGGTGAGTCATGAACACACATGAGATGCACACGTGACGCTTCTTTTCTCCTCTGAGTTCAGTGTTGTGATGATGACCTGTAAGAAGTTCATTTTGTGAAGTAAACTGAAGATACTTGTTGACTCTTTCGGTAAAGTTTGGGACTAAACTGCTCGGCTTTTTGTACTTAGACCACTATACACCACATTGTCCATTTCTAGAGGAACTATAAGTGAACTTATTTTTAGGAGATGAAAGTTAACTGTGACAAACACTCAGTAAACTGAAGTTTTCTATTCCTGTAGGATTCTTTTGAGTCAGCTTGACATGTTGCTGTTTAAGAACGCTGCGTTGTTTAGGTTAAGCTTGATATATAGATTTAAATGTGCTTGAAAAAGAAATGATGCTCAAACTGAACATGTGAGTTTAGTGTAGAACTGTGTGAAAAAGTCTTTCAATCAAACACAACTATAAGTCAAGTCCACTTTGTGAGGTTGTGAGAGTGGATTATTGTTGTGTGGTCTGGAGATCTCTCTGGCCAGCACTGTTGTGTGTAAAGAGGATTTGTGTGAGCTTTATAATCAGAACTTTTCTTTTGTTTTGTATTAAATGTCGGTCACAAACAGTGTTGAGTTCTTGTGACACAGTGACACACGTCACACTGATCATTAACACACAACTTTCACTCGCTCGTCTCTTATGATCCGGTTTATCAGACAGATTCTCATTTATCTGATCACATCTGACTGGTCTGAGATCAGCGGCTCAATATCTTTACCTGCATCTTTAACCACAGAGTTTTAGTCATTATTTTACTGTAAGTTTATTTATATTGTGCTGTTTCCAAATCAGCGTCACTGAAAACATTCACCACAATGTTTGATGTTCTGTATGTGTTTATTTAACTTGGCATAAGGAAAAGTGTGATTTAATGTATTAACTGTATCTGTGATGAGAGTACTTAGGAAAAATTGTACAAAAAAAATCAGGCAGTTTATTCAAGTGAGACACACTTTATAAAACACTTTTACTCTACATGTTTGTTATTTTGAAGAAAAATGTGACACAGAATTAAAGTGCTCAAAAGTACTTTTACAGTGTTAAAAGTGTTAAATGACACATGTACTTTAATAATCTAAAACATTTGTGTAATTGTACAGATTGTGAAACAGTAGTTTATGAATCGAACAGATAAACAACATCAGTAATCGTGTAGTTTGATGTTGATGAAGAAACTCTCAGATGTGTTGAAGTGATTCTGTCTGATTTCACTCCACACACACATTTACTGTTTTAATAAAACATCTCATATCTGAAGATTTCATCATTCAGTATTTCATAAAGATGACTAAACACTGTCAAACATTTCACCTATTTCAGCTTGAAAACTTGAGAGCAAAAGCGGCGTTACATTATTAATAATCAGATTGACTTTAGTGGTCACTTAAACTTAAATGATATTAAACTGACTTTTAAAAAAAACACCAACATTAGAACAAATCAACTAGATTTTTAATCAAGTTGATCTCATTTCAACTTTATTTTCTAAGATCCAGTCGGCTTGTGAAGTCAATTTGATTTTACTTACAAATTTAATACGGCTTCTGAACTCAAGTTTGTAAGTTGATTTGCGAGCTGAAACCTGTGACACGACTCACACACACACATCATACACACACACACACACACACACACACACACACACACACACACACACATATCACACACACACACACACACATATCACACACACACACACACACGTCACACACACACACACACACACACACATATCACACACACACACACATATCACACACACACACATATCACACACACACACATATCACACACACACACATATCACACACACACATATCACACACACATCATACACACACACACACACACACACATATCACACACACACACACACACACACACGTCACACACACATATCACACACACACACACATATCACACACACATGTCACACACACACACATGTCACACACACACATATCACACACACACACGTCACACACACACACATATCACACACACACATATCACACACACACACATGTCACACACACACACACATATCACACACACACACATGTCACACACACACACATATCACACACACACACACACACCTTCATCAAGTTGTCTCAGAGTAAAGATGTTTCTGGGGTTCTTCAGATGGTGTATTTCTCTGTGTTTGTACGCTCGTCTGACTCGACACATTCTCTTGTCATTCACCTCCACTGAGAAGAAACTCTTTTATCTGAAATAATCCCCCTCACCACCGTCTGCACTTCTTCTTCTTCTTCTTCTTCTTCACTTCATTTCAAATGTAAAGTCAGATTCATCAGATCATAGAATCATCAGACACATGTGAATGTGTTTATTTGAGATGATTTCTCATTACACTTCGCAGCCCGTGTTCCGTCTCTTCTTGCTCTTTGAGATTTATTTATTTAAGAGCGCTTCTGTGTCTTGTGTTCAGTGTTTGTGTCAGGACGGAGAACAGACGTCGTCTCTTGACCTTCACTCACACCAGCAGCTTTATTTGAAGAGTCTATTTAACTTTGTGTGCTTGTGGTTTATTCAGCAGATAAAGTGCAGGGCACCTTCAGTGTGAAATATCACACACAGACACACACTCAACACACATTTAACACACTTTCATTTCTGAACGAACACTTATTATAACAGCAGAAATAAAATCAAATACACAAGATGAACATGTGTTTCAGTTGTGGCTCATCCAAACATGAGCATGTGTCAGTGTTCATCATCATCTTTAGTATTTGATGTGAAGTGTAAATGAGTCACGTGACTCTAATGATTGACGCTCATGCAGTAGATGTTTGAGGTAAATCACTTCCTTTCTTTTTGAAATGTGTTTGTGTGTGAAATCACTTGACTGATGTTGTGAAGCGTCTGAAGCTCAAGAGTGTTTGTGATTGACTGGATTGTGTTCTTTTATATGTTAGCATTAAGGCACAGAAGCGTGTTATCAAACTCTGAATATTGATCTTTGATAAGAGACCAAACTTTGAAAAATAATGTGAATGTTTATGCATCTACAGTCTTTGTGGATCTCATCACTGCTCTCATTCAGAGACGTTTCATCAGCTCAATTAAACACATTCATTCACTCATAGAAATAAAGATCCTTAAATAAAACAAAGATGAGCTTCAGAAACTCTCACATCTATCTGATCATTTTCGTCTCCTTTGAAACAAATCAACAAACTTCAAAATAAACTGAGGAACGAGAAAAAAGGAGTGTAATGAAGAAGTAAAATATCAAGTGTTGATAAAGTGTGTAGTTGTTTTTGACTCTAGAAGATGAAAACATGTTGAATTTAAACCCAAAGTTCTTATAAGTGCATGTGACCGCTGTGTTTAAACTATAAGTGTGTGTGATTGTGTGAACGCATGACAGACTCATACGCTCGGCTTTAATACTGCTTTCAGATCAGTTCTTAAGGCTTAACTTCAGGCACTTAAGTGAATATGAGCGCATTTCTTGAAATATCTCCTTCTCTCTCTGGTCAGTTTGAGGAGATTTTAGTGTCTTGTGTGTTGAGGTCAAGAGCCTGAAAGCTCAAAATAAATCTCATGAATGACAACGTTTTTGTTCACATCCCAGATGAGACAGTGTTGTGTGTCACTAATTATAATTAATGAGTTCCTGTAATTTAATGACTTCACCCTTGAAAAGTACAGTAAGGATTAATCTATTTTATCTGTAGTTTAAATACAGTTACTTCTGATGTCTTTGAGCTAGATGCTTCGTGTAAAACATGTAGTGGAAATTATATCAAAATTCAAAGTCTATTTGTATTACTTTGGTCAGTTAATAATACTTTTATATAGTTTTATATTATTGATTTGAATGAATTAAAAGTCTGATTTCATGTTTATGCTTCAATCAGTGAACTTATCAATGTTGTTGTAGGATATAAAACGTAATTAGTAATAAGTCATTAAATACTTTAAAACATAAGTAACTTGTATATTTTTCTACTGCGTCCGTTTTGTGGATGTTAAGAACCCTACAAAGATCCTCTCAGTCATTAGAAGAGTTCGGTTTATCGTTCATTCGGTATTTCTAACTCGGTTTGTTTGTTTCAGGATGAGTCGTCAGCTCGCGCTGTGCTGGCTGCTGCTCGCCGCCTCCGGTGCGCTGTTCGGCGTCTCTGACAGTCGCAAGACTCGACCGCAGGGCTCCGTCCCGTCACCCTTCAAGAGCAGCGCGAACACGTCTGACCGCCGCGGACGCAAGCAGGAGGTGCTCGCGTCCAGTCAGGAGGCGCTCGTGGTGACCGAGAGAAAGTATCTGAGGAGGGACTGGTGCAAGACGCAGCCGCTGCGGCAGACGGTCAGTCAGGAGGGCTGTAAGAGCCGGACGGTCATCAACCGGTTCTGCTACGGCCAGTGTAACTCGTTCTACATCCCGCGGCACGTGAAGAAGGAGCAGGAGTCGTTTCAGTCGTGCGCGTTCTGCAGGCCGCATCGCTTCACCACGCTGACGGTGGAGCTCGACTGTCCGGACCTGCAGCCGCCGCTCCGTTACCGGAAGATCCAGCGCGTGAAACAGTGCCGCTGCATGTCGGTGAGCGTGGCGGACAAACGGTGAGGGACGCTGCGTCGATGCGTCACTTTTGTTGATGCGTGACACCGAAGAGACGCTCGTGAGCGCGCACGTTTCAGTCAGTCAGTCAGCGGACAAAACACACGCGCGAGACTGAGAGACTCAAACCCGCTGCTGCCGCTCGACTCTGACGCGTTTAACTGACTCTAGAGAACTATGACATAATAAATGTTTATATCTAGAGACACATTCAAGTATTTCTAGTAGAACTTTCTTTTCGTCCTCATAACAGAACACAAACACATCGACGTGTTTGTCAATCAACACAAGAAGAATGAAACTCCGTGAATCTTAAAGAGACAGTTCACCTAAAATCAATATTCTTTCGTCATTTAAAGAGTTTATGAGCAAAAACTCGGTTTAAAGAAATCATGTTGATGTTTTATTTTGTTAGTGTTTCTGAGTTATTATTATATAGTCAAAACAACCAACTGCGGTTTGATCGATATTACTTGTAAAATAACAATAACAAACGTGAAATGTGTAATAACGGAGTTTTTGCAAATGTACACATTTACCCTCAATCCTGTATGTAAGTCTTACTTCAGTAGAACACAAAAGAAGGTATTTTGAGAAATGGTTTTGTTCATACAATGGAAGTCAATGGGGTTTATTGTTGTTTGATTATCACATTCCTCAAAATATCTTCTGTTGTGTTCCAAAGAAAAAAAGTCAAAGAAAGTGTAAAGTTTGATTAAATGATGGAAGAATTGTACCTTTAAAGATGAAACTGGAATCAGATGGTGACGTGATGGCCGTCACGGATGACACAAGAATCTGTGCCTAAATATGAGAATGAAGAATGCTCAGACTGTATATGAGATCAACACAAAATATCTGAAGTGACACTTGTTCTATATATTTTGTTCATTTATTTTTACAACTCTTTTAGTAAATGTTTTGAAGTCTTGAGAGTTTACCTCTGTCAACAGACTCACTTCTGTCGGTTCCACATCCGTCTGCAGATTAAAAACAGAAAGAGTGACGTCTTGTGTCTGTGTTCAAGTAAATCTCAAATCACATCAAACATGAAACCAAAACATCTGAATTTATTAATCCCTTTATTTTACATAAATTACACCGTTCTCAAAACCATCAGAGATACCAACAGATATTGCACATGGAGAGCAGACAATCCGTCCAACACAAACATGCTAAAAACAAACAAAATAACAAACAGTGCAACATGAAGATGTTAATATCATCATTTACATTAATTAAAAATACATTTTAAATACATTATGAGAATATGGGTTAATGCAGCAAAACAAGAGAAAAACCATAACACTGAAGTGGATGAGTGACAGACGCCACAGCGCTCACCACGAGAGAGCGAGAGAGAGAGAGAGAGAGACTAGCTGTTTGTACTGTATCGGTGTACATTCTGAAGTGTCTCTTTAAGGTCCTGTAGTGTGCTTTCGAGATGTCAAAGAATGCAGGTGAAGGGAAAACCATGTGCTGAAGATTAAAAAGTCATTTTGAAGCCGCCGGATGACTTCATCTTTTAATATTTTTACTGCATAAATCCAGACGCGCAGTTTCTCTTCTTCTGTTCTTCATTTCTTTCTCGTGTATTAAAAAATAAAACCGACACTTTTTTTCATGATATTGCTTCAAGATCTCCAGTGAACAAATGATTGTTGTGGGTCATCGTGCTTCATCACACAGGATATGACATCACACTCAGAGGGCAAAGATCACTTCCTGTGTCCATCTCTCAGATGACAGAAGTGAAACAGAAGTGTGTGTGTCTTGTAAGATGCCAGCGAGAGCTGGAGCTCTTATATCTTCATTCCCAACTTCGCTTTCTGAGAGACACAAAGCAGACAAATAAAATAAACAAACAAACATCTGCATTAAAGCCGTCATGAGACGAGATGAATGAAGAAAGATTCTTACGATTCCAGAGGCGTGTTTAGGTTTGATGCTGTATGTGGCTTTCTCCTTCACCTGTCTGAAGCTTTCTTCTGCCGCTTTCAACCTGAACACACACACACACATCAGAGTGAATGAACGAAAAACCTTTCAACTCAAGTCATTTCTCAAACACAAATCATGAAAGAAAAACATTTGAGACTAAGTGTCTTCATTAAAGTTCTTGAGTGTTTTCATCTGATGGCGTGACACACATGAAGCACACGAGACATGTTCACTTGAACTCATCCTGACAGATGTGTGCGCTCGGACACGCTCATTTCCGTCTCATGAGTTGTGTGCTGTCAGTCTCGCTCTTCTTCTGACCTCTAAACCGGTCCATGAAACCAAAGACCCATAATTGGCCATGTTTCGGGTACACGAGAGTCACAGAAGATCCGCAAACACATTTCAGACAAAAGACAGACGGACACTTTAACCTCACACCTCAACATTAAACATTCAGATTTAATCAATTCATGTGTTGAAGTTTAAACACCACCATCCTGTGATACAATTCATTTAAGATTCTATATACTTTTCTTATTTCTATATTATTGTTATGAATCTATTTCATTAGAACATCTATATTTGATGAGTTTAGTTCATTACATTTTTTCCCAAATCATGTTTTATTGTGTTACTTAACCTTTTTTTATTTTCATGATATAACGGCTTAAATCAAAACAAAACAACTGCAGTTTGATTGATATTCATTGGAATTCAGAACAAAAAAAACATGATTTTTGAAAAAAAAAGTTCTGTCATTTTGGAACCAAACTCTTCAAGTATCAATGTTAAATACTAAAACTAATTACAATAATAAAGAACTATGAAAAATATATAGTATCTTAAATAAATTGTATTATATGGTGATTAAAAGACATGAATTGATTAAAACGGAGTTCTCTCATATTGGAAGCAAATGCTTCATTAATAACTGTTTGTTCCACAAAGTTTTTCTGTTCAGTGTGAAAAGTGGCAGAGAAATAAATTTGAAGTTAAATCTGCTCAGAGTATTTGAGGAGAAACAGAATGAGTGTGTAGTAAGTGTTCAGTTGTTCTGTACACAATGGAGAAGAAAACACAAAGCGGCTGAAGTCTGAAGAGCAGCGGTGACCTCGGCGAGCTGACGCTCATAAAGCCAGACAGATTTGTGTGTGGAGTTGCAGTTAGTGGATCACTGCGGCGTCACGTCCGCCCGCAGGACTGAAGTGTAAAACAAACAGATCATTTGTTGTGATGTATTCGGCTGCTAAGAGCGCTGCCTCTCCCGACCCTCCGACTGTTTGAAATGTTTACAGGAGAGAGAGAGACTTATGAGCGCCAGAGAGAGATTCTTCAACATCAGTAGCAGCACGAGAGAGTAAAAACATCCCCCTGTTCTTCACCACAGAGAGAGAGAGAGAGAGAGACGGACTCAACTCGGTCTTCAGCTCTAAATATGGTTGTGTTTGAGTTCCAGGTCATCATCTGATCCAGAAGCGACACACACACACGGCTCTCTGAGAGTTTACACAAGACTGAATTTCAGTGTTTGATACAGATGACATTTCACACAACACAACAGAAGAACACACACATTCAAACATTGTGCTTTTTTTGCTTTGCTTTTGTCAAGCTTTAGACAGGACGGCAGACACAGAGTGTGTTTACATGCACAAAATAAAGGGATGTCTATCAAAATCTGTTTAAAGAGAAACCTGATTCACGTGTTTACATGCACAGTAATAAACCGGCTGTGCAGAAAACCACCTTCTGATGGAAGTTTAGAGCGGCCGTGTTTCTAGCATGCAGTGACGTCACGTCAATAGTCTGTTTAGTCATTAAAAGTGTAGCGGGAAGACAGTCAGAAGCTGTGTTTTTATATTTACATTTAGTCATTTATTAGACGCTTTTATCTAAAGCAACTTACAGATGAGGGAAACAATGGAAGAAGTTGGAACAACATAAGGACAATAAAAATAATAAGTGCAAAAAAAGATATATCTCTACTCATATCCGCTGAACCTGCACATGCAACAATTGTTCTTCATTTTGACGTTTCTACATCATCTGCATGAATCCAGAGTGGACTTTTATAAGTTATTATACTATGACATGTGTTTGGGACTTTATCTACTGCGCTGTCAGACATGAGCACATAAACCGGTGCAGCGTTTACATGCAGCGCCAAATCAGAGCCATGGGCCAAAAACTACCTCTGATGAGAGACTTTTGCTTACACGTTTATGAGCTTTCCCTGATAAAAGAAAAACATTTTATATGTTTACATGAGCTTACATATATCAGCTTATTGAGCATAATGAGAGAGCGTCTGTGCATGTAAACACACTCATTGAGAGGAGAGCGTGGGGTGGACAGGAGGGAACAGGGTCTGTAAAGGTCAGTGGTGGTGCAGATGTTCTGAACGTCACTGCGCTACACATCAGGCTAGTACCACACACACATTTGAATATGATCAAATAAACTTAATTTCCTTTGATTTATAAGGGTTTTTTCTCTAAGATTTCAGATCATTTCTGCTATTCCTAGTGATATGGAGACATTTGGTCCACAGAACACACGCAGTGACTTAACTTTATAGACAAAGAGATTATAGTTCTGTCCAAACCTAGTGAACTATCTAGGCAGTATATGAAGGCATCACTAGACTGTGTGTTTTGGTGGCGTGGAGCGAAACGTTCACACATGAAGAATGAACATAGAGGAACTAAAGCTCATTTAGAAGCAGAGACACATGACTTGTGAAGTAAGAGTGGGGATGTGTGAAGTGACATGATAGGCATCCAGACATTGAGCCTCGTTCATCAGTCTAACATAGAAACAAGTGCAGAAATCATCTTACAACAGGGTTTACCTGCCATTCATCAAACATTCATGTGCCACCGAACACATCGTACAAATGATCGTCTCTTGATAAATGCGGCCGCTGAGATCACTTGTAATTCCCAAATAACGATTCTTATGATGATAGATTATTCATTTAATCTCAAAAAAAGTTTAAATAGATATTTTGCTTATAACTAAATCAGAGATGGGAAAGTATAAACAACTGAACTCATTAGCCTTCTCCCTAATGAACACTAATGAAAATCATTTTTTGTGGGCATGAAAAGTGAGATATTTCTCATTCAAATGTAGTGAAGTACAGTAAAAAGTATCCCGAAAAAAGTGTACTTAAGTATTGTACTCAAGTAAAAGTATTTTGTTACTTCCCACCTCTGAACTAAATAAACCCCTAAATCAGGGTATTGAGCCACAACTTGGGTTAAACTAATATAATCTTTAATTTTGTCATTTAAGACACATCTTTTAATTAAACTTTAAAACTGCGCGGCATGAAGAGATGCATGCGAAACACGTTTGACTTTAAAACTTGAGACGCGTCCAAAATGATCATTTTAAAAGGGACACAGCAAATAGTCGCAAAAAATTTTTTTTTGCAGAAAATGAACTGGAGAAATACAGCCAAAGCAACAGGAAAGACGATCTGCGTTTTTAAAACAGAAACATTGCAAAAAAAACTTCTTATTAGTCTTAATTAGACTAGTTGCTTAAAACTAAATGTTTGTGAATGTTAGAAAAAATGTTTTATGAAATATCTTGATTTTTTAAATTAGTTTACTATCATGCTCTCCGGCTTTCATATTGCTGACTGTCGCTTATGGTGGAATTCAACAAACACTCATTTAAATCCTGCATTTGCAGTCATATATTGCATTTATAATGTTATAAATATAAAAAACAGGTATTCATTACAGAAGACTGAGAGATTAAAACACAAATAAATGTTGCTGATTATTGCCTTTTATATTATAATTGAGTGCGTGTGATTTGACAGATTTTTTATGCATTAATAAAGCGGTTATGTGAACTGGACATAAATAGAAGTCAGTGATCAGTGATGGGATTGTTCTTAGCCCACTTTATTTATTTTTAACTTGACAAAAAACTCCCGTTTTAATGAATGAATCTAATTACACTGCATAATGAACTTATATCACATCTGCTGCTGTTTATGAGGTCTGTGAGTGTGCAGCGAGTCTAGACTATTTTGCACAGTGTTTCACCACCACCTGCAGTATGAATTGGGATTTTTGAGATGAGGGAGACAAAGATGGAGCTTTCAGTCATTACTGACGGTCAATAGGAAGAAAAATCTAGCCTGTTGCAACCAAATAATAGCTTTTTGTTAACAAAAAAATGAATCCGACTTTACAGCACAATCCCTTCCTCAAACTCAAACATCACACAAATAAAAACATCAAAGCATGTGTCTACAATTTCATAAGAATGCACATTTGTCAAACACAGATCTATCATCTTGCAGATAGTTAAACTGACGCAGTGCTTGTAATTGATTATTGTAGGTTTTGAAATGTTTTAATTGTGCATAATTGTGGTAAATTATCTTAGAAGTGGCCTAAAAGCTCATGAAAGTTTTTTTACACCAAAGCACCGTTAACCTTGTCATTTCTAATTATTAAGTGATCATATGATAAATAATTCAAAAATATTTATTAAAGTAATGAAAATAAGAATTTGTATCGGAATCTATTTTTACATTTGTTATACTGAACAAAACGCTCATCTTTTCTTTTCAGTTCCAAGCGTACACAGACCTTCACCTTATCTCAAAACTTGTGTATACGAACGGAGACCTGTCGTGAGATCTGATCGGAGCAACCGCTCACGTCCCAAGTTTTGCGTGGAGACGACCGTATGCTCGTTTCATAAATGAGGCCCATTGAGTTTCATGTGAGGTGTGGAGGTGGAGGCGCTTCTCGGGTTCAAGTCTTCCCTAAAGAAACAAATAGACCCAGGGTTCTCCTGAGAGCCGCACCATCTGCGTCGTCTCCCGGACAAACACACAGAGAGAGACGAGGAGGAGACAAAGAGCCCGACGGGGCGACACGTCTCTCTGTTGAGAGCTTTCAGTGTCAGACAGATCCGTCTCCGCCGGCTCCAGATGGACCTTCGGGCAGAGACAGCCCCCCGTCTGTTCCAGCGCACACAAACCACAAGCATTCATGACAAATTGGGGCCGAGCGACAGAGTGAGAGAATTCTTCAGGGTTTTAGGTGCCATCCAGAGAGAAAGGCAAACACTTTAGCGGCAGATCGGCTGATAGCGGGGCAGCATATGTCAAAGGAAACGCAAGACGTCCAGCGTCTGTCTCTGGGAACTCATCTATCAGATGCCACGCTAGAGCTCCGTGAGTCAAAAGTGTGCTTTCTCCCGGTGACCAATAAAGACGGTTCTTATCGAGCACTGCAACTAACGTTTGAAGGTTTTACATCTGGACGGGCAGAAGCGCTCCACTCCATCAATTATGCTTCCAATTTTGTGCCGCGTATCCAGTTTCATGCCCTGGCAGCCCAACGCTGGGCTCTAACATCACCGCTCAGGCGTCTCGGGGAGGCCAGACGCTTGATGGATCGGAATTGCCTGAAATTGCTTACAAATTAGTGAGCAAGAAACGCTCACGGGTTCCCACGTGCCCTAACGCTGCAGACGGGGCGGGAGGAAAAGGAAATCTCATTTGGCGCGGGTTCCCGCCGGCCGGCTCCAGTGCCCGGACGGGTCAGAGGCGCACAACTAAAAGCCCCTAATCTGCATGCCAGCGACGCTTCAGAAGACGAGCCATACGAGCCGTCCGTTTCGGGACAGATGTGGAGATAAAGGCTCATGAATAATGTAGGAGTGTTTTCAGGGGATCCTCTGGAGTTGTTTGCTCAGGACGTTATCGCCAGAGTCCATCCGACGACTGAAAGCCGGCAGAACCGCTCCAGTATTCTTTTCATTACCGAGGTCAAAAAAACAGACAGGGTTCATTTCACGCGCTTGTGAGGGAATCTCAATGTGGCAGATATAATCTAATATTAAACACATGGCACGAGTTCTGGGAGAGTTGTGAGTTTATTCTGAAGAAAACACCGACAGTCAAGTAAAAAGGAAACAATAAGATACGAGCGGACACACGTGCGGGAACCGTTCGGCGGGGTCGTAAAAGTGACGCGAGCGGCTGAAGTCCACGTCTTTGATCTTTCCACAGGAGATCAGAACTATCAAAGAGACGCGTTTAATGTAGAACAAACACACGGCCGCAAGATTCATGCGCGTGGAGGAGAGCTTAATTCCAGGAATGCGCTTCTCTGCACTCTTCTGCGTCAGAACAAAGCTCGGCCCATCACTCAGACCCGAGGTGTAACAAATTTGACCCCGCAGCATTTTCCCCACAGATAGTCGGGCCTGGCACAGAGAACCTAACCTTCCCATGATGCACCTGTGCACGCCTCAGGTATTCTAGCATTAAATCACCAAGACGCCAGACTCAGCTCACATGGACGGCAGGCGCTGGCGGACCCCCCGTCCCCCCCTCACGTCCTGTCGGCGAGTCTTCTCCTGTTAAGAAAACAGCGAAAGGCTGTTTTCACAACATTTAAAGAGCAACTTCTGACAGGAAGCTTTTAATTGAAGTACTTAATAAATCAGCCGCTACAAATAGAAGGAGAAAGGCCTCGGGGAAGGCTTTCGTGAGACTTTTTTTGTGTGTGGACGACCCGCATTCCTGAGAGATTACAGCGCCGAGCCGCCCGTGATCCTGGACTAAACAACGGAGGTTTTACAGCGAGAGAAGGTGAAATGTGTTTGTTGACACGGTTCTTTGTTTGATCCAGATACGTTCGGGGAAAAGTGCACATACCTCTCCTGCAGAATGACCTTGTTCTCTTTCTTCCAAGCGTCTTTGAAATCGGTGGAGAATTCGTGCCACAAGGAGAAGAAGGTGTTGGGTGAAACCTCTTTCTCGCTGCCCTTGGCCTTCACGGAGAAGAAGAAACACAGCTCCAGGAACCTGCAGAAGGTCAACACGTCAACATGGTCTCCTCACACGTATTGTACATCAAACTCTTGTGTTTCTGCGCTTACAGTTTGTGTGTGACGCTCAGTTGTGTCTCTTCTGTCTCCAGTTCTGTTTTTGCTGTAAAAACAGAGAAAGATTTCACATCTTCTGAGCATGTGTCTGTGTGTTAATATTCAACATTCAGAATGATCGTGACTGACTGGACGAGTGGCTTTTACACTCAGTTGTGTTCCTCGCATTACAAGTTCAAGAATGTGAACCCTTACGCTTACAAATATCTCTACATCATCACATTACATTAAAAATATATATCTAGCAAATGCTGCTACAGTTGAGAGAGAGATATGGATAAAGAGAGCGAGAGAGACCGAAAGAGAGAGAGAGATAAAGAGAGCGAGAGAGACTGAATGAAAGAGATAAAGAGAGCGAGAGAGACTGAATGAAAGAGATAAAGAGAGCGAGAGAGACTGAATGAAAGAGAGCGAGAGAGAGAGAGAGAGAGTGCGATAGAGAGCGAGAGGCTTCCTCAGAAGCGTAAAGGTCAACAGGGGTCATTGCTCAAGGTGCTCTTTGACAAATTGAGGCCGGTAGTGGTTAAGGGTTCAACACCATGAATGGACAGAATCAATCCCTCCACCCCACACCCACCACACCGCCTGTCTGTCTAGAGAACTGTGTGTGTGACAATCTGTGTGTGTTTGAATAATTGTGCATTAAACATCACAAAAATACACAATTCTGTGTGTGTTTGATAAAATCATCTGTGTGTATGTGCAGTACTGAAAGATCACAGATCAAGTAAATCTCATGATAGAGATGGGGGCTCTCATCCCATTGACAAAACCTGACACACACACACACTCACTCACAAACACACACTCACCATCACACACTCGCACACTAATGGTAATCAGGCCTGTAATTTTCACCGACGGCAGAAGGAACAGGCCGGAGTTCAGTGGATTCTCAGGAGACGTCAAGGAATTCTGTTCCACCACAGATGTGAAGAATCTGAAGAATTCCCAGTTTAATTGACACCAGTCAACCCTTAATAGAACCCCAGTGCACACACACACACACACACACACACACACACACACACACACACACACACACATGGAAACACAAAGCCCAGTTTACAAAGAAAAAGCTGAAAGAGGCCGAGACCAGAGATGGGAGAGTTGTGATGATGATGATGATGGTATGAAAACGGTCTTCTTCACTCACCCTCAGACTGAAAACTCTCCATTTCCTCTTTGAAGGGCTGCAGGTGTTCATCTGTACTGCTGGAACAAACCTTCTGAACCTCTGCAGTGCATGCTGGGAAACACACATGAACACTCATCAGTGAACTCCATCAATCAGCGCTGATATCAGGTTATATTTGAGATTATTTTGGAAGAGGACAATATTGTTTTCACATGTAACATCTTTCTCTTGATCTTTGTTTAAATGTGTTGAGATAAAAGTGAGCGGTTCAGTGTTCTTCAGTTTTAGAAATCGTTCTTAATTGAGGAGAATAGCGGGGCTCACACCATAACTATAAAGATACAGGAGAACCATATCATTGGATTCACTTTCAAAGCGATTTTTCCCAGCTGAGGAACGATAAAACACACTTTCTGGCAGACAACGTTTGACTTTTGGTGATCGTAACGCGGCTTTTATGTCAGAATTAAAGAGTGTGGTGATGGGAAAGCGGTGTGTTTATGGCGGGATATTATATATGTTACGCTTATGAGTCAGCAACAGTGTTGGGCAAGTTACTCTGAAAAAGTTATTAATTGCTAGTTACTAATGAAATATTGTAAATAGAATACGGACTCTCTCCAAAAAGTATTTAATGACTTATTACTAATGACTTTCTAATTCCTACATCAACTTTGATTAGAATTGATTCAAGGATAGACTTGAAACGCCTCTTATTCAATCAAATAATTAATAAATAACTTCATAAAGTATTCTTATGAACTGACCAAAGTAAACAAATGTGAGAAGGATACATTAAAGAATATATTTTAAAATTAGACTTATAATTGTGATGTTATTTCCACTATTGAGTATATTACAGTATTTAGTTCAATTACATCAGAAGTAACTAATTAAATTACAGAAAAATAATCCCTTACTTTACTTAATCTAAGGAAAAGTAATTAAATTACAGTAGCTCATTTATCGTAATTAGTGACACCCAACACTGGTCAGCTATCAGGAAAAATATATGCTATACATCCCAGACACGAGCTCACCTTCAGACAGAGCATCCAGGCTTTGCTGTCATATTTTTGAGAAAAGACGTTCGGGAATGAAAATAAAAACATCAGCAGCAGGTCATCTACATTCATTTTAGTGACTTGGACTACTGCAGCGCGCAGGCTTAAAATAAACATTACCTTATTCTTATCGTCTGCTGGTGTGGACGCAAATATAGTTACAGTTATCATTATAATGTGAACGGCCCTTTACTATCGTCAGTTCCATCCTCCACCTATTGTGTCTGTTGTTTGGCAAATGTTCCTGCTTTGTAACAACCGATAAAACATCTGCTAACACACCAAACATGAATCACACTCCCTCCATCCGTTCTTAAAAACACCACGTCATACCGCAGAGCAAATTCAGCACATGAACTTCTTCACTTGATCCTGCGGGGTTTTCCTGACAAACATTCACACACCATCACATGCACACACTTTAAAACCGCACGGACGTGTCAAAGCTGAATGAAAGGAGGAGGATTAGAGCGAGATGGGAAATGTGAGGCTGTTAACCTCAGAGATTAAAGAGGCCAGAAGTGAAGGAAAGCACAACACAATCTTTCATTCTCAACTCAAACACACGGCAATTACTCCAATTACATGGAAATCAGTCGCTGACATTAGAAAGTCAAGAGCGTTCAATCCTCCTCCTGAAGCCAAACACACAACATCCGCTTACAATCATTAACACGACGCTTTACAAACCGCACGGAAATCATTCAACTCTCAGATTTAAGACAGAAAAATCTTCATATAGATTGAGGAAAGGGCTGTTGTAGTCTTCTTGTTAAACCGCTCACAACAAATGTCCATTAAAGTGTGTTAACACACGAACAGATGATCTGAGAGAATAACAGAGTGCCGTTTAATGTCCAGAATCACACACACATTTATCTCATGAACACAATCTGTCACAGGTTTATTATTAACACAGAATTATTAGTCAAGTCATTTACAGTTGTGTGGTGTGATTGATCTTACCTCTCAGATCTTTCCGGAGCTTCAGGAGATCTTTGGTGAAATCCTCAAACTTCATCTGAGACGCCTGGAACAGGTCATGAGGTTCTGGCAGAGGAAACACGCACGTCTCCCTGCCGGCGTCCTGAAACACACACATGTATCCTCATAATGATGACGGCGCAGGGTTTTGATCAATTCAGGTGTGATGTAACACACAGCACAATCATTTCACACGCATCAAAAGTTCAGTCATTGGAGTGATACATTGGATGATAGTGTTCTTGATGAAGCTCACCTCATCAAAGTGTCTCAGGTAATACGACACAATATAAGACAGCAAACTTTTACTGTTGTCCTGAAAACACATAGAGAAAACAAGTCATGACAAATACATCACAAAATCAAAAAAAAGGTGTGTGTGATGTGTGTGTCTCACGCTGCTCTTGACATCCTTCAGTTTGGGAAGAATATCCAGTGAGAAACCGTCTGCTTGACCTCTGGTCCGGTTTCCACCGTTCATGAAATTCCCAAAAGCCAAAACTAAACCAAGAAGCTGCTGAACTCCAGATGAACTCTGAAGAGTCTAAAGAGAGACACAAATCTGCCCTCAGTGAACCTGTGTGTGTGTGTGTGAGACAGGTGTGTGTGACAGGTGTGTGTGTGTGAGACAGGTGTGTGTGTGAGACAGGTGTGTGTGATAGGTGTGTGTGCGAGACAGGTGTGTGTGACACCGGTGTGTGAGACATGTGTGTGTGTGTGTGACAGGTGTGTGTGCGAGACAGGTGTGTGTGTGCGAGACAGGTGTGTGTGTGCGAGACAGGTGTGTGCGCGAGACAGGTGTGTGTGCGCGAGACAGGTGTGTGTGCGCGAGACAGGTGTGTGTGCGAGACAGGTGTGTGTGCGAGACAGGTGTGTGTGAGACAGGTGAGTGTGTGCGAGACAGGTGTGTGTTTCTGTGACAGTTGTGTGTGTGTGACAGGTGTGTGTGTGTGAGACAGGTGTGTGTGTGAGACAGGTGTGTGACAGGTGTGTGTGTGTGAGACAGGTGTGTGTGTGTGAGACAGGTGTGTGTGTCTGAGACAGGTGTGTGACAGGTGTGTGTGTGTGTGTGAGACAGGTGTGTGTGTGTGAGACAGGTGTGTGACAGGTGTGTGTGTCTGAGACAGGTGTGTGACAGGTGTGTGTGTGTGAGACAGGTGTGTGTGTGTGAGACAGGTGTGTGTGTGTGAGACAGGTGTGTGTGTGTGAGACAGGTGTGTGTGTTGTAGGTGTGTGTGCGAGACAGGTGTGTGTGTGAGATGGGTGTGTGTGTCTGTGACAGGAGTGTGTCTGTGACAGGAGTGTGTGTGTGACAGGTGTGTGACAGGTGTGTGTGTCTGAGACAGGTGTGTGACAGGTGTGTGTGTGACAGGTGTGTGTGTGTGAGACAGGTGTGTGTGTGTGAGACAGGTGTGTGTGTGTGAGACAGGTGTGTGAGTGTGATCAAGTACCTTGCAGATCCTCTGAAGAATGTGAAGTTTGCGCTGGACAGACGAGATGCATTCAGTGAAGGTGGACTGAAAGAGAATGCAGAAGACTCGACTGGAGAAATCTGGGATCTGTGAGAGCTGATGGAGAAACCTGTGAGAAACATCAGACAGTATTCACGTCTCATCACGTCTCATCTGTACGGACGCTCTGATGGTGTGTCTGGTGTTTCTTACTGTTCGGGTTTATCCAGAGGTTTGTTTCCCTCTTTATCTTTTGATGATTTGATGTGTTTGCTGATTTTATCCATTTCATCCTGTTGAGCCCTCTGAAAACACAACACAAGCGCCAAACATTTACACCACCCACAACACTTCAAACTAATGAAATACACGCTTCATCTGTTTGTGTGTGGAGGTGACATGAATGAATGTGTTCTGCTTTAGTTGTATAATGTTTTTTGTCGGGGGTTAAACTGGGATTTCTTGTGTGCCGGGAGGGGTGCGTATACGAAGCTTATAAACGTATTAATAGACAAACTATAACAAAATATAAGTTGAGAGCCCTTTGCTATGAACAATAAAATGCTGATCAAACTCATTCTAGACTCCAGCAGATCACAAATCTACATGTGATAAGAACCCAATCTTTCCTCGTGTCATCATCAAATATCTTCTGTTATTTACATCCACAGAATTCACAGTGATTCAGATGAGCCATTAACTTGTGCATCGCTGCTGCCGCACACACCATGAACAAACCCATTTAAATGCTTGAATCAGATTAAAATGACATCATTTGGAAGTCGAGCCTTCACAAGCAGCTCATTAGGACTTGAACCAACAGAGCACACGGGACGAGAAGCGGCGCAGCGCGGCATGTCTACAACTCGCAAGTAGGGATTGGCAGCCTGGCGTTGCAGAAAGGAAACAAGCGCACAGACACGAGACACGTTCCACACAGAATATATCTCCATCTGAAGGGCTCTTGAGGAAGGGGACACCATACAAAACATCACTCCAAATAAAGAGGAAAGATGTTATATTGCTCCGTTTGCCAAGAGAATTTTAAACAGACAATTGCATTTTTCCCTTCAGAGTTTACACATCAAGAGCTTTACTCTTCACAGAGAGAAGGGCACAGGGATGATCACTTCAGAATGGAACGCAGGGAATTAATTGTACGGGTTTCATGTACCACTGTGAGTTGGGTTAGGCTGCTATAGTGCACACTAGATCTGTTTTTCTGTTGGCCTATACACTGACAAAAAAGGTAAAGTGTTACTTAAACTCGAGATGTGTACTGGGGCACGACGGAGTGTGAAGAGACGCACACATGCGGAGAGCAGACTGAGACGGCTCCGGCCCGATTTATAGTCTCAGCCTCAGAAGTCACACCAACGAAGCGCTGGCTTAACGTCTGATGCATAAGGCACACTTTCTGGAAACACTTCAGCAAGCTCAAAGTTGACATCTGATTGGTCGAATTTGATGACGTTCATGTCGCGTTCTTTAACGTCTCGTCTGGAAACAACATAAAGCCATCTGTTCTAAGTATAAAGCTGTTATGTTTACAACGGTTGCTATAAGAATTCAACACGATCGACTAAATCCTTCATTGTTAAAAGTATGCGAGGTTCACGGCATAACCCTAATCATTTTGTTGCTGTTAACTTTCGACACGTTGGTGAATGTACACAGGTCTGTTATTGTGGGGACATTTCAACGCCTCTAAACATGACGCGGCACAAAACCAAATGAGACTGGTTGCTTTCCCTGTCAGTCATATGGCCTCTTGGACGGGCCTTGACCAAAGAAAGCGGCGATGAGTTCTTACGACGCTTCAGATGTCTTTACCAGCGTCCTCTCGATTGCGCTCTTCTGCGTTTCACTTATAATAAACACAAGCTGCATATTTGTGTGAACCGCTGTCTGTGTTACGAGCGGGGTCCATCACAGGAATGAAATCAAAGTAACGTACAGACACGTCGTCTCACGAGTTTTCTTCTCCATACAAAAAAATAGGAATTACACAAAAGTTTAATATCATAAAACTGTGAGAACGACACCCGACAGTCAGAACAGTTTGACGTCGATGAGCTCTGGTTTGAATTTAGACGCCAGTTAAGGTGAATAGATTCTCGCTCAAACGGAATAAAAAACTTCATAAGCATCCAATGGACATCAAACAGCTCAAAAACACACATCGCAGCGCTGCGAGAGCACCAGGAGACTGATCAAAGGCACATCACAGCTTTCTCTTTCACCAGAGAGAGAAACAAACACTTTGGTTTGGAAGAACGGAGAGAGCGGCGACAGACGTGTACAGTTCAGGCGTGAATATAAACTCTGGAAAACTTCTCGGCTCCATTAAGCATCACGAGAAGATCGATCACAGCCGTGAGGCCGCTCTTCACACACTTCAAACGCTGTGATTAGCTGCCGCCGCCTGCATACGCCCGCGATCTGCATCCCATTTACTGCCAGTTTCAATGTAAACACCTTCAACATGAAGCGGCTTTCAGATCGCAGGAACCATTAAACACAAACTCACAGACACATTTCAAAAGACAATACACACACACACACACAGACATAAAACATTAGAGTAACATTACAGTAACACACTCGGTGTGTTTTATTTATCAACACGTCTGGATTCCACTATTAGAGAGAGAGAGAGACGAGTTTAAGGTCTGACTGTCACAGCACTAAATTAAAGTTTGGACGGGAAGAATAAAAATTCACTCGCAGGAGTTCTATCAAGCAAATGTTTATCATAAAATGCTTTAAAACGGTGAAGAGTCAAACACGACCGCTGGCAGATTTCAAACAAACAAAGTCTCAAAATGTCCAGTGTCTCCTACGACCTAAATCTATTGACCCATTCAAAACTGTCCATATGATCTATAACATCATGTTTCCTCCACACGTCACGTGATGTGAATGTCTAACACAAACCCATCAACTGATGTCAACACTCAATGAACCTTGAAGCCTCATATAGATCTGACAACATTAAACTATTTGTATTAAAGATGAAAGGAAGGAATGACATGATATCCTACATACTGAAAAACCTCAAACAACAAATAAAACACACATGTGCTGACTCACGTTCTCATAGAGCGCCTGTAACGTCTCCAGATCCACCACTGTGTTGTCCAGATTCAGGACCGCTGGAGACACACAAACACAGACACGTCACAACATCATCAACACATCTCAGAATCAAGCCTCACTGCATCATCATCATCACATGTGAAATCACATGACTGGTCTGTTTTATTTCAACACTTTTATACTTACGAATTATAAACTGATATACTTCAAAACTGATTCCGATTCATACAGATACTGAAAATGAATGCATGTGAAAGGTCAAGAGAGACCGATGTGTCAGATCTCATCATCATCATCATCATCCTCATCAAGAGCTCTGAACTGCTTTAACACACACACATCATGAGCGTGTGAGCGTCAGGACGGATGGATTATTACACCTCTTGAGGGATTGAACAGTGCTGAGGGTCTGATGACCTCTGACCTCCGGGGTCATGACCTGTCTGTGCCGCACCAAATCACACTTTTGGCAGGATTAAAGGATTAATTCACCCTAATATGAAGACTCTTTAAAGATTTAGGTACACATAAACAATATAATATTCCTTTTATTAATAAAACGGCTCATTTCCTGACATCATTCATAGGACTCCACTGAATACAGGCTGGAACTAATGAGATTCATTTCATGATTTCGATTTGAAAATAAAACCCAATTGTTGAAATTCTTGTTAAGTCTTGTTAAAGACTGGGGAGAGTTTCTAAATAAAGCTTAAAAAAGAGATTCACTTAATGATGTGCTGTTATCATTGACTTTAGTGCCGATGAGCGTTTGATTTCAGTTTCTCAGAGCACTTCATGACTCACAACAACAACTGTCAACAAGGAATAAACAACAAAACCACCTTGACCTCTGATGACCCCAAAAACACAATCACTGTAGCCTGAAACTCACATCACAGAGGAGCTCAGGCGTCACGTCACACACATGATGATAAATAACCTCACCGTGCTGAATGTCTTTCATGTCGAGATGTAAACTGGACATGAGAATCCCCACAGCCTGAGAACGCTTGGTGTTGAGCAGCTTCACCACCTGAAACACAACAAACACACACTGATGATGACAGAAAACACACCTGTTATGAACTCAATAATCTGATTGTATTTGGTCACACAGACTTTGAGAGGGTGTTTACACGAGACCGTTTCAATTGAAAACCCCCCCAAAAATGTATGAGTTTTGTCTGTTGTTTAGATGGAAATGGCATTTTGAGAGACTGAAAACACAAACCTTTGAAGACTGGTCTCAACGTGCAACGTTTTGAAGACGCCGCCAAGTATAAAAAATGCATTAAACTGCAAGAGGGAACTTTACTATGACGTCACGCACGAGTATAGGCAAAACAATTGGCGGCTTCCCGTCCTGCGAGCTGTCGCTGCTTGAGTATTAACGTTTCCCAACATAATGTGGATTGCTGCACCAATAAGAGCAGCGGAGACACAATATGTACATTCACCAGACTTTAAACACACACATACTTCCAGCAACGGTATTAAAAGCACTTTTGCCTTATAACTGTGCGTGTGTGTGTGCAAAGGCACGTCCTGTTTCTTTACACAACAACATCGCCATCCACTGGCCTGGTGCAGACTACAGCGGTTTATCAGTTATCCTGAATCTGTGTCAATGTAGAGAGTGTTGATGACGCTGTCATGTGTGCGTCAGACTTTTCAAAAACGCACAGGAGAAAGATTTCAGTTATTCATCGTGTGAACATGGCCTGTAGAGTGAAGCGTTATGAAGTCATGTTTGTAAGACAGGGTCTACCCGGACACTACATGCGGTAGACCAATGTCAGCAGACTAGACCATCTGACCAATCAGATCAGAGTAGGCTGACAGAAAGGTTGTTGGACACTCCACAAACCAAAGTAACACCTTAAAAAAACAAATTATTCAGTCTTTAAAGAAACCTGTATCTTAGATTAATCATGACACAGCAGAAGAGTGACCTACACACACCTGTCAATGTTCTCAAGACATCAACACATGACAACAGTCTGATCTCACACACAAACACACACACACACACACACACACAAACACACACACACACTCACACACAAACAAACAAACACACAAACACACATGCACACAGACTGATCTGCATCAGAAGTTTTGTGGGCAGCGGACTGAAAGCGTCTGACGTCAGAGGAACCAGAACACAATCAAATCACAGTGAGCAGAACCCTCACAAAACCACAGATAACACACAGATCTGATCCCTGGACTACAATACAATGTACAAGAATAAACAGCAATCACAAAAGGAAGTGGTTATAGATTCCTGAAAAGAGAAAGAGAGACGCAGAAACAGACGTTCTTCAAGCTGTGATTAAATGAGAAATGCTTTCTTTAATTAGACCGGAAACTCTGGCAAACAAATGAGCTTAAAGAGACCACTGAGCTTTCTTCTGTTCTTCATTCCAGCGTACGGCTGCGTTCTGTCCTCTCACTGCCAAAAACACAACCGCACACACACATTAAACACACAGACAGACAGACACACAATCTGAATAGACACACACACACACAAAAACACACAGAGAAGCAGAGCAGTTCAGCATCCTCTCTCTCTCTCTCTCTCTCTCTCGCTCTCTCTCTCCAAGCATCTAATCAACCTTTAAACCTTTTATTTAGGAAAACATGCAAACAATGTTCAATCCAAACTCAATCCAAAGTATTTCGGTGCAGGTCAACGACGCCATTACAGAGTTGAAACACAACTACTTCCTGGCATGACAATTAACCCAAACAAACATAGCTAATAATATATCAAAGGAATATGTTGCCGAGCAACTCCTGACATGCAGAATGATTTCAATCATTATTCTGAGTTAATGTTTAAAACATGAGGAGCAAAGAAAGAAAAGAGCACAAGTTCTTCTGTTAAACAGGAGATGCTCCGACCGGCCCCTCCGTGAGATTAATTACCTCCAGACCCTTCATACATGATGAGACGAGTCATCCGAGGCCTTCCACATTACCATTTCAATCACAAAACCTTTAAACGCCAGAAAACAATCTAATTCCTTTGGGATGAAAAATCCAGACCTCTCCCCCTTTTTATTAAGAAAAGCTGCAAACCTGCAGTGCGGCGACGCTGTGAAGACGACACGTCTCCATCACACTTCACAAACAAAGAAGCCACAGACGCCTCTAAACTGCCCGAGCCAAACATTCCGTCCCAGAAGCCCCTTGAAAATCATAAAACCACCAGACAACAGCGCTGCTGCATACAACACAACACAATACTGGACCAGTTAGAAATATCCAAATATAACATGAATGCGGTTCACCTCACTTCTGTTCTCAGATCAGTGTGAAATAAACACTGAACACACATTTACACACAAACAACATGTGTCAAGGACATCAGTGCACAGCCACACACACACGCCCACACACAAGTGTGTAAGTTTCTGTGTGTGTGTGTGTTTCTGTGTTGTTTGCGTGCATTTCTGTGTGTGTGTTTCGGTGTGTGTTTGCTTGCGTTTCTGTGTGTGTGTGCGTACAGTGGCTCTGCTCACCTGTTTGGTCTTTGACCTGCTGATGGTGTCTGACAGAGGTTTCTTCTTTTCTTTAACTGCTGTTTTGGAGAACAGATTGACAAATTCCTCAAAGTCCACAGATGGCTCATCGACCTTCTCCCAAATAAGAGAACTTAATTCCCTGCAGAGAATAAAAACACTATTAGAGAACAATAATATCTCCCGTCTGATGTACATCTAACAAAAGCTGGTTTTTCATGTCATGAGAGATTTATGATTGGACTTTATTGACTGATTCTAAAGTGAAGAGGTTCAGTTCATGTGACTGCAGTACTTTTTGGTGTTCAGCTGTATGCGGGTCCAGTAGAGCGGTTTCATGGGTCTTGGAGGTTCTACAACACTTTTGCGAGGCGGTTTCTCCTGCGCCGCTCCTAGTGCAAACAGACCCAGCGGCAGAGGAGGCGGCAAACCAAACGGACCACAAGCCCCATGGGCCAGAGACGGCAGACCAGGAGGAGGGGGAGGTGGTGCTGGTCCAGCAGCAGAGAGAGAGGGAGGTCCAGACAGACCAGGAAGAGGAGGTGGAGGAGGAGGTAATGAAGTGCCTGGGAGTGGAGGAGGTGGAGGAGGACCACACATTCCTGGAAGAGGTGGAGGAGGTGGAACAGTCCCTGTCGGGAGAGGAGGTGGAGGTAATGAAGTGCCTGGGAGTGGAGGAGGTGGAGGAGGAGCACACATTCCTGGAAGAGGTGGAGGAGGTGGAACAGTCCCTGTCGGGAGTGGAGGAGGTGGAGGCGGATATGAAGTGCCTGGGAGTGGAGGAGGTGCACTCATTCCTGGAAGAGGTGGAGGAGGAATCATTGCTGGGAGAGGAGGAGGTGGTGGTGGTGGAGGAGGAGGTGCAGTCATTGCTGGGAGAGGAGGAGGTGGTGGAGGAGGTGGCAGTAAAGTGCCCTGTTGCTGCTGGCATACACACACAAATGTCTGAGCCGATTGTGACTCCAGCGAGTCCGCTTGACTCCGGCCGGGCTCCTCAGAAGGCACTTTAAACCCGAAGATCTCCTCCACAGGAGACGTCTGCACAGATTTCACCTCCAGCGCCAGGAGCGCCAGGTTTTCAGTCTGTAGATCCACATGACAGACGTCTGGATGGAGACCTTCCTCACCCCCACACTCCTGATCCTGTGTGATGACCTCCCGCTCCGGCGGCGGCAGTCTCTCCAGCTCAGCGATTTTACAGCGCAGATCTTCAATCGTCTGCTCCAACTGCTCGATCACACACACGTGCTCCTGCTTCAGATGCACCGTCTTCAGCACAGACTCCTCCTGCACACACACACACACACAATGAGACAGAGTTTTGTCTTTTAAAAGACCTTCAACATTATAAAGGTGGATAGAGAAGACAAGTATTCATTTACATGAACAAAAATATATATGACATTTGTACATGTCTACATCTCAGAGAGAGAGATAGAGAGTGTGACAGAGAGGGAGAGAAAGAAAGAAAGAAAGAGAGAGAGGGAGAGAGATGGGGAAACAGACAGATGACAAACAGAACAACAGGAGGTAGATACAGATATAAATCTGGTTTTCTTTGACTGAATGTCATGAAGTCAGATGTGAACATGAAGTCTGGGAGCCGATGTCCCTCAAACAAACAGCGAGACAACACAACACACTGAGAGTCACTAAAGGGACAGCCTACAGGACCTTCGAGAGAGCAGACAGATTTCTTATTTTCATGTGTATATGTGAATTATGAATATCGCAGATGTCCTTTGAAACTTTGCATCTCCATATTTTGTCATTTATAGTTCTTACCATATCTCTGGGTTCTTCAAATATCTAATCAATAAAAAGTGCTCGTCAGTATTTAATTATTTTATGAGAAGTGTTTTATTGTTTAGTGTTAACAGAGCTAGTTCTTCTGTTTCAATTACATTTACATTAATGCATTTGGCAGACACGTTTATCCAAAGCGACCTAAATTGCATTATCCTATACATTTATACTTCGGTATATACAATCCCCCTGGGCTGGAACCCACAACCTCGCGTTGTTAACACAATGCTCTTACCAATGAACTATAGGAAAGCGATTAAACCATAAGTAATAACACATTTTCCAATCACACAAATGTCAAAGAAACCGAGATGATGATGATGAAGGTGATGTGAGGTTCAGTGCAGTCAAGGCTTTCTGAGATAAACAAACACTAGTGTGAACTTGCTCTCTAAAATCTTCTAGTGTTGTGTTGTGTCGCCCTCTGCTGGACACACTGAAGTACGACACTGATGCTAATGTCACACACATCATTCAGTGATCATTCAAGAAAACACCAGGACATTGTGTTTCAATGTGTTTGTTACGAGACACAGTGCTTAGAAAACATTTAAAAAGAGAAAATATCATTAGATGAGAAGAGGGTGTAATCTGACACACAATCTCTTGATTGATAATCTTGTAAGTGTTTGGGCCCGTGAAAAAAGTAAAGAATGAATGCTGGATAAGTGATGGTGAATAAAAGATCTGCTGAATGTATACATGTTAATGTACATTATGTTTTCTTTATTCATACACAAATATCACACATGACCCTTTAAATGTGAATGATTGATGTGAAGATATAAGATCAAGAGAGACGCACCTGAATTTGCCGGATTTCTTCATCCTTTAGTTTCGTTAAGTCTAAGATGACGGCCTGATGCTCTGAAACACACACACAACAGACACAAAGACACACAACACTCACACATTAAATAATCTTCTTGATCTTCACCAGTCTGATAAAACTAAACAAGTCATCTACATTCTGAAATCTTGATCTGATCTGAGTCCACACGAGCAGAGTGAACCACAGCAAAAGTCAATAAAAGCTATGAAGAAACCACCAGAAACAGTGACATGAAAACACATTCATATCTCCAGATGTGTGTGTGGATCACAGATGTCATCATGAATTGATGTCTTCTTTAACTTAACATTCATGGCAGACCATCAGTTCACTTTTTCAAAACCACACACACACGTTTTATTATCTCCGTGGGGACAGTCCATAGGCGTAATGAGTTGTATGCCTCAAAGGATGATGGTACGAGTCATTCTTCACTTTAATATCCAATCACTGATGTTGTTTATTGAGTGGATGATGAAGACATGATGATGTAAA
>CM017893.1:319484-331984 GCA_008369825.1 Triplophysa tibetana
GGTCTGTCTTTCCAGGTCTGGCGTGGGGCCACAGGTTCGACAGATGTCCAGGCAAACATCCCTCCAAACACTCCAGAGACTGAGGCGCCTTTCTCACTGGTGCCCATGTGTATAACTGATCATGCTAAACACACAAACAACAACACACGCATGTGCATTAGAGAAGAGAACAACAGAAGGGATAAGACAAACATAAACACATCTCATGAACTCTGATGAGAAACAGACACACAAATATTCACAATATCTCATGATCAGACCCGTGCGTCATCTGAAGGTGAGATCACATCTCTTACCTCTCCAGTCATAAACTGTGTACAGCACATCCATCCCATCATCCTGCACCTCTGCTCATCACCATAGCAACAAACACACGTGCATGCAGACTGATGTCAGTTGCTGCTTTGAAAAAATCCGTTTCACAATCAGACCCTCTGCGTCAGATATCAGTGAGTCAGCACTGAGCTGCGCAGTCACACACACACAGCTACAAACCAGCCAATCAACAACACAGCTGCGCAGTTACATATACAAACCAGCCAATCAATAACACAGCTGCGCAGTCATACACACACACACCTGCAAACCAGCCAACCAAAAACACAGCTGCGCAGTCACACACACACACACACACACACCTACAAACCAGCTAATGAACAACACAGCTGCGCAGTCACACACACACACACCTGCAAACCTGCCAATCAACAACACAGCTGCGCAGTCACACACACACACACCTGCAAACCTGCCAATCAACAACACAGCTGCGCAGTCACATACACGCCTACAAACCAGCTGATGAACAACACAGCTGCGCAGTCACACACACACAGACGCCTCCCCATCACAAAAACACAATATAGTTACACAACATCCTGCAGACAGATCACCTCGCTCTCTCTCTCTCTCTCTCTCTCTCTCTCTCTCAGCTTCACAAGGTCAGTATCAAACAGTTTAATCCAATGAGATGGCTCAGATATATCAGAGAGCCAATCACAAGCACTGGGGAAGGAAGGACTGTAAATAATGAAAATGCTGAACACACACTTTTTTCTCTCTCACTGACACACACACGCACGCAGGGTCCAGACAATAATGCAACAGCAACATAACAGCAAACACACACCTGACAAATCAAGAGCTTAAAACACAACAGACAGAAAACATTCTGTCATCTGTTACTCTCCCGTGTCTCTAAAACATGAATTCTATTTGTTTCCATCCTTTAAATTTACAGATGCTGACACATCAGGAATAAAACATCTGCACATATTGTGTGAAATATCAAACATTATTTGATTGTGTTTATTAGGGATGGGCATTTAAAGCAAAAATAATATTCCAAGATCGATGAGAACTATTCGAAAATTATTCGAAATTCGCACCCCTCCCCCACATGGACGCATTTACAGTATTACACACACACACAAACGGAGAGAGAGAGAGAACATTTACACTTTAAATCTGTGACGACACAATGCTTTATTTATTATGGAATAGGCAATCTTAGATCAAGCAATACATTAAGATAACGCGCTGAAACATTAATATATGAACAACCGAATGACGGCACTTATTATTATTCTCTTGATTTATACCAACTAAAAAACAGTGTGATTGATCAGGAAAATATATTAAAGCCATAAAGATTTTAGGCCAGACTTAACACGCGTAAAACATATCAATGACGGGATTTATTAACAGTTCGGAGCGATTTCATGAATTATCACCTCAAAAGGCTTCAGTTTCTATTGTCATGAAAACGTTTCTGCAGTCTGGCAGTGATCGTTTTTCTAGACGAACAGTAAACTCGGGCTGTAGAAACTCCATAAGATTTTTAAAACCCTCTCCTCTGACAAAGCCGATCGGAAGCATATCATTAGCGCTCATCTTGCTAGTTAGAGCCGTTATTTGCTCCGCAAAAAAAAATTGGTTGTTCTGACCATAAAGTAGCAACTAATTGCTGACCTGTGGATGGACCTGCTGGGTGCTTCGCCCTTAAATGATTGTGCATCATAGTTGTTGATCCATGATAAGCCAGCTTTGCATTGCAGAGTTTTCACTGCACTTTATTCTCATTCATTTTATTAAAAGACCTTCACACAGAACTCATTTTTGACATCGTCTCAATTTACCGTTTCCGTTATGCCACGCGGGTCTACAGTGTGCGTAACTTCGTTAACAATTCTTGTAGGAAAATGTTTTCCTCTACTGTCTCTTGATTGACAGCCTTTAGGTTTTAGGTGCGTCGTTATTGGCAGCGCCACCCTTTGGTAACATGAACGCGTTACACGTGAAAAGACGGCGAGTTTTTTAAGATCGCACACACTATTAGAAATTCTATAATTGAATATACTATTCGAATATTCGAAATTCGTGACTCATCCCTAGTATTTATATCAGTTCCATAAACATCATCACACTCACATGTGTGCTGAATCTCTCACACTTGCTCTCGTGTTCAGATATGACTTGTGACATTACAGCATGATTTTGAGTCACACAAACAGCACAATTCTTGAGCATTATGTTTGAATGAACTGATCCTTTAAGAAGTGCGAATGATCCTGCAGCTTCATCACAATCCTGTTTGTCAGCAGATGGCAGCCTGAACCTGTGTGCGTGTATACACTCTCTCTCTCTCTCTCTCTCCTTCTCTGTGTGTGTGTTTATATGGCTTCTTGCGAATGAAACGATGACTCAAGAGAAAGAGGTAATCACAAAAGGCAGATCACATGACACCAGCATCTGCCAATAAGAGAAATCATGTAGAAAAGCCTTTCTTCACATCACACACATCTCAACACAGACGCTATAACATATTCATATTCTTGCCTTCAGATGTATTCTAAACCTTCACAAACAAATTAATTCAACACCCTGCAATGAATTCAGACCAAAAAAAGTGTTTCAGATGTGCTGTAAAATGATTGTTGAGCACCTGAGTGATGACATCACTGTGATGTTTGCATCAGTTTGTCACAGTGAAACAAACTGATGCATGTTTCCTTCAAGATTTGACCCTGAAGTGAAGAGATGAAACTCACATCAAACTTTGTTGCGAGGTGTCCGCTGCTGCTGCTGTACGGCTCTCTGAAACAGTCACTGAAGGGAAGTAATAAACCCATGGCCAGAATCCTGGAGCAGATCTTCTCAGCCTCCTCGGGTTCACTGGAATCCTGCTGCTGGAAAAACCTCTCCAACAGCGTCCGGCCTGAGGAACACGAACACACACACATGTATGTTTATTATCTCCGTGGGGACAGTCCATAGGCATAATGAGTTGTATACTGTACTAACTGTATATTTTATCCCCTAACACAACCCCTAAACCTAAAGATCATGATAGTTTTATGCATTTTTAGATTTCAGAAATGAGTGTTCTGTACAATTTATAAGATCCCAATGAGTTGGTGTGTATTCAGGTTAAGGTCCCCACTTACATATAAAAACAGGTCCACACACACACACAAACAGTTTATTGAAGGGGAACTTCACCAAAAAATTTAAATTCTGTCATCATTTCCTCACCTTCAATTTGTTCCAAATCTGTATAAATGTCTTTGTTCTGATGAACAAAGAGAAAGATATTTGGAAGAATGTTTATAACCAGACAGTTCATTTAAACAGATTTGAAACAACTCGTAGAAGAGGGAATGATGACAAAATTTTCATTTTTGGGTGAAGTATCTCTTTAAACATCTCTTCGTGTCTCAACGATGACGTTCTGAAACAGACTCTAGTTCTCTTGTGTGTCATTGTCACATGACTGTGATGTCTTACACAGAGGAAGGTGTACACAGCGTTTGGAGAGATCTGACAGGGCACATTTAACTCGTGTCGTGTGTGTATGTGTGTGTGTGCGCGTGATATCAGAAAGGAGAGTCTGTTCCTCATGCAGTCTGAAGTGAATGTGGTGTGGTATAAATAATAAATGTGAAGTCACATGATGATGCTCTCAGATTTTCTATCGATCTGTCAGTGCTGTGGGGTCTCAGAGGATTGATCTGATTGGCTTAGAGAGGCAGTGATGTCACTAATGGAGCTCAGTCCTCAGATATCATCTGCTCTAGACACAGAGAGTTTTTTATTTGTTTTTTGTCAAGTCTGTGTATTTATTTCTCTTTTTTAAGTTTATGTTGTGAGGAACATTAGAGCGGATCTTCTGACCTGATCCAGTAGAAACGATCAGAACTTTAAAGAGCTCAGAACCCATCAGAATGTGAATCAGATGAACGAGAAGAGAGTCAGACTGACTGATTTATTCGTCTGAACAACACATCCACAGCTGTTTATCAACACAATGAGCTCAAACATCCCAGCAGACACTTTATAAACAGAGAGATGAGAGAATAAAAGAGTTGTTTCTCTCTCTCTGAACACAGAAACAACAGGCCCAGATATGTTAGTTAAGACAAATTAAATACAAATATTTGACAATTTCTTTGAATTTCAAAACACTTTTCAAATACAGCACATCACGTGACTCACCTGTAAACACCTCCTGAAAGCTGGAGGTGGAGGACTGAGCCGCTGCGACACCACCCGTCCTGAGTGTCCCCTCCGACCCGCCGTACTCCAGGTAATCAGCAGACCTCGCCGTTTTAGGAGTGAGCGTCCGAAGCTCTTCCGTCCAGTCTGCCGATTTGCTGATGGGTCCGGTGATGCTATGGGAGCGCTGACGCTTCACCCGTCTCCTCTCCACCCTGGCAACCGTCGCCGAGGAGTCGCGGCCTCTCCGCGCGAAGAGCGGGCTGTGAGATGGAGAGGGCGCGGGCGAGCAGGATGGCGAGCTGAGCTGACGGGTGGTGGTTTTGATGTAGGACGTGCTGATGGCGGGGTAAGGTTTGACAGAATTGCCGGCGCAGGACTTCAGCAGACGTGTGGCCAGCGGACTCTCCGGCTGCGTCCATTGCGAGAACGTTACGCTGCTCTTGCGTCTCTGGGTGATGGGAACGCCGTCCTCGCACGGTTCTGTGGTGAGCTCCACAGCGCTGAGACACTCCAGAGAGCCCCCCGACTCCAGAGCGTCACCGGCGGATACCGTTTCGCTGCTTGGAGCGTCTCTGGGTGAGTCGTCCGGGTGTTCGCCATCATCGCGCTCTTCCACAGCCTCCACCGCACTTTCAAATGAAGCTGTGAGGTCTGGAAAACTGGAAGTGCTGGTCGTCTTGGTAACAGGGCTCGTGGCTATGGGTGGAGGGGCGGGGGGCTCGCTCGCAGCCTCTGGCTCTTTTGTCTCGGTTGCCACGGTGATCGAGGCACAAAGGGCCTCTTCGGAGGAGAGATCGCCGTTCGTGTCTTCCGCGGGGTGTTGAGGGGGGTGCGGGCTGTTCTGCTGTTTAGAGACCACCTCCAGCACGGTGAAGGGCTCTGAGTCGGGGGTGGGAGTGCTTTTGACATCACCGCAGACAGCTTGTTTACAATCCTTCTCCCACGACAGGTCGACGGCGCTGGTCAGAATCACACCTTGCTTGAGCCGGATGGCCTGCTGAATGTCGGCCAGCAAATCCTCCTGCTCGGCAGCGGAGTGGAAACTGTACATGTCCATGTCGGAGCCGGAGCTCGCCACCTTCTTCTCCTCTTCCTCCGGGCCGTCCAGCGTGGTCTGCCTGCTGTCGGCCACCAGACGAGGCCTCTCAGCGTCCGACTGGCCCAGCTCATCTCCGGACAGATCCGGCGTTTTGTTGCATAGAGATGGAGCGCTGTCGAGTTCATCGTGCTGCGAGTCTAGTGCGTCCTCTTTAGATCCGCTGAGAAAGCCCTTGGCCTTCCCGTGATTCTTACGCTTTCGTATGTGTGGAAACACAGATTTGGAGTCTTTGTTTTTCTTTTTGCCTCCCTCTCCGTGTTTGCCGTGGGATTTCTTCCCGTGGTGTTTCCTTGTGCCATTATTCTCTCTGAGAGCTCCGCAGTCCTCGGCCGCACCTCCTGCATCCCCCCCGGTGGTGCGCTTCAGCTTTCCGTCTTGATTTCCCATGATGAGGAGCTCGTTCACGGCATGGCCGCTCCCGAGCCTGCGTGCACGTTTGCGAGAGCGCCCGGTCGCCCCCGACGATGCGTACTCGTCGTCAGATGACGATGAGAGGGAGGGAATGGATGAACAAGCTGTGACGAAAGAGAGATAGAGAAGGTTGCTGTCAGCCTCGCAGCATCCCTCACACTCATTCTCCTCCACTCTGCGGAACGAGCCGGGACGGGAGGGGGAGTGGCCCCAGGGGACATCTGAGCTCGGCTCCTCCCTCTGCTCGTGCTGCGGATGGGGGAGGCGGTACTGCTGCCGTCTGCCCAGACTGAACGCCTCCAGCAGCCGCTGTCTGATTCCTGGAACCTCCAGCATCTGCACGGGCTTCATCATCAAACACAAGAAAACACACACAACTGCTGTGGAGATGACAAGAGAAACACAAGAGTTACTGTCACACACTACTAATACACATGACTGACTGACATCAAGAGAAATACAATGACAATCACAAAATACGTAAGAGGAAGTTCACTTGTGTCATTATTTATATGTCGTCTTGTCATTTCAAATGACTTTCTTCTGCAAAACACAAAGGGAGATATTTTGAAAAACATCGGTAACAGAAAACCGTCAGTCCGCATTGGTTTTGTGTCCATACAATAGAAGTCAATGGGGACCAACGGTTTTGGTTCCCTACATTTTTCAAAATATCTGCTTTTGTGTTTTGTAGAAGTGAGAAAATCACACAGGTTTAAAATAACAGAATTTTCATTTTAAAGGTGAACTAGTCGTTTAAAGACATTCTGTACTACACACTTCAGCATGAAGAGAATTTCAGTTGTTTTTTATTCAAATAAGACGAAACCGACTCTTTGTAAGTTGAGCAAAACACTGGCTTTGGATAAAAAAAAATGTTCTTTATCAAATACATTGACACAATGTCATCTAAAATACTGGTTTAAAAAAGTCCTTTATATACTCTGACTATAAAACAAACAAGAAAACACTTTAGAATAAGGTTGTATTTGTAAGCATTTGTTAATATCTAATATCAAAACTAACAATAAACAACACATCTACAGTGTTTGTTTATTTATCTTACATCACGTCAATTTTAGCATATCATTCTTTTAATCAAACATTTTTGTTAAAATAGGACAATACACAATAGAGTAACATAAACAATTGTATTTTTATTACCTTAGATTATTAAACTTCATAAAATAAACTGCATTGATCTCCGTCAGACTGGTGTAAAGTGTTGACGAACGTTTGGAGAAAACCTGTAAAAACTGAATGATGACAGTAATGTTTCTGTTAATATAACTGATAATCATACAGTTTATGTTTATCTCTCACATTTACATACAAAACTAAAACAAAGCTTATTGACAAAATATTTACAAAAAATATTACTGATCATTTCACAGATTCACACTCTGCCGACAACATTTACAAAAATATCGTCAATTCATACAGAAAAGACTACAACACATCTAACAGAATTAACTTGATTTAAACTTCTGAATAAAAACACCGGCCTGAATGTCATTTTATTACGGTCTCGTTAAGAATGTTCCCTGACATTAATGACACCGAACACATTAAAAGACATGTTAGCTCTCGTCAGCTGGTGTGTCTGAGGGAAAACTTCTTGGCAGTCATTACAAACGTATGTTAGATGTATGAAAACATTAGATTTTCAAATACTCGATATGTGTTTTTAACTCGATTTTTAAAGAATTGTCTTCTCGTCCGAGCACTGTTACTGCAGCCGACCAGAGACATCACAGTTTAATAGATGAAGAAAATATCCATAAACTCTCAATCAAACACTCTACACAATATATTCACACGGTTTGACTGATTTAACTGAAGCGTCATCTTCTGTTTAAAACACCGATCATCTGTATGTACTGATGTGAATCTGTGATAGTCCACGTGAAACAAAAAAAACCCGGAATGAATTAAAACACTAAAATCACCTCAGTGTGAGGAACTCTTCACATAACTACAGTAAATGACTCTTCTCTCTGAACGAAATCCATTAAACTTATTAAACACCGTGTGTGTGCTTGTGTTATACTCACTTGTGAATCACGGAAACTCATTCGTCTCAATCCGTCATAACCGAGTGTGTTTGTGTATTGTCGCCGTGTGTCAGTGTGTGTATGTGTGTGTGTGTGTGACAGTGTGTGTGATGATTTTTTTCCCGCCGGCAGGATTTTGTGTGACACGTGTGAAACACCTGAGCCGCTGATTTGTTCTTCAATCCTGACGCCTGCTGGTCATTCACAGTCACTACAGCAGAGCAGAGACAGATGACGCACTGAACGCTGAATCATACGTCAACGTCGCCGCCATATTGGTGAGGGCGAACACGTACACAGAGCTCTTCTGAATTAAAAGCACAATAACGTTAGCATTTCTCAATAGGTTTTAATGTTTAACGATGTACGTGGAGTACACAATCTATATTCAGGCATTGGAAATTATTAATTGACGTAAGAACTTGTGACAAAACACAATCTTGAAATGTGTGCTCGACCCAAAACATATAATATAAAAAAGCTTGAAAACTTCTGGTATTTTTGGAGCGCAGAGTTTCACAAGAACTTATGAAAAATAGTGATTAGTTTATTTCTTTTGTTAAGAACTGAGGAGACGTCTATGAAGTTATCTAATTAAAGTACATGAAACTTACATAAATCTAGTTTAGTTAAAACACCTGAACACATTCACACTGTAAACATGTTTGCCGCCTTAAAATGATCATATTGACTGTTAATCTCAGCTAACTATTTTAAATCTTGATTAGTGATGAATTGCCTGCAACAATAATAAAAAACAATAATAAAGTTGGAAATGACAAAAAAAATGGAATTAAGTTGAGTTAAAGTAAAAAAACATGTTGCCACGACATATTAATCATTTTATAGCCATCGGCGTAAAATTCACCTTTTTTTCTGCAAACATAAAATAACAGTGACTAAAAAAACACTTTGTACAACACTTTAATTTATAACTCCATACAGTAATAAAATAAAACAAAACAATCAGTCTGAATGAAGAAAGATTAAAGCAGAAGATGTGTTTCCTCTGTGTGTGTGTGTTACTGTTTTATTTAACACACTATAATATAAAACCTCTTCTTGAATACAAGCTGAAGATCACAGATTGATTTAACATTTGTCTGGGACTCTTCAGGATGTTTATTGAGAGACTGAAGCTTTGATTCGAGCCACTAGAGGGAAGTGTGTGTTCACGAGATCTCACAAAACTTCCACTGCAGTAAAACACTCAGATCTGAAGACACAAGAGCCTCTGCCTTTTATAAACACACAAACAATCAACATTACACCAGAAAAGTTACAAAATACCTGACAGGTGTTCTTTTACAGGAAAATTGAAAAAGTTAAAGAGGAGTCATAAGATGTGTTTAACTGCTCCTCAAGGCATCCCTTACAAAAATGAAATGAAATATAATTATAAAAGGGTCAGTTCTGGTCCTTGATTCTGATTGGCTGAGCCGAGTTCTAGGCGTGATTTATACTGCTGACCGCACCACACAACCTAAATATCATTTTATTTACTTAATTTCACGAATCCTTGCTACGCATATGGAATAACCGTTTCATAAAAGCACTTATCTTTAGTGGATGAAAGTTCACTTGCAAGTAGACTTTGACGTTTTCTTAAAGTGAATTTAAGATTAATATATTTGTAAATATTAATATAGCCTACTCCTGTAACATATGAAGTATATTTTAACAGATTTGAAGTATAGGCCAAATGCACTTTTCTGTCAGTAGAGCCGAGGTCAAGGATGAGTGTCATGTGACTGAAAGTACATACTAACAGCACAATTGAATAAACCTCTTTTTGTAAGAGATGTCAACACACACACACACACACGCCGCTCAGGTCATTTCATCAGACGTTACGATGGAAATCCTGCAGATATTTCAAGCGTTTTCTAGTCTGAGGAGCCACGACACACATATATTGATGAAACAGAAGAGCTCTTGATGAAATAGCATGAAGGAATATTAACAGTTCTGTATATCCGTGTGGTTAGGAAGACGTGACGAAAGCCGTGAGACTGGGCCGGTGCCGTGATTGATAGTTTGAATCAGGTGAGCGCACACTGGTCCCGCATAGCTCACGGAGGAGATTGGGAGGATAAGAGGACGAGCGACAGACTGCTGACGAGAGAGGACCGGTCCAGAACATATTTAAGTCTTTTACGTTTGTTTGTTCTTTTGGCCGGCAGTCGACCGTGAGGGGCTGCCGGCTGCCTTTTTGCTTTGTTATTATTTAATTAAATGTCTGCCGGTTCACGTCTCCTTCCTTCCTTTAATTGACCCTCGTTACACCGTGGTTCTAGACCTCAGCTTTCTTTCTGTAGGCCACGACTGCTTCTCTCTGCTGGTTCTTCTGGTTCCACTGACACGTGAGGATGGATTTAAAGGTCCTGCGGAAGGTTTGGTTACACAGAGCGTAACACATGGGATTGACCGTACTGTTGACGTAACACAGCCAGTAACCCAGAGCCCACAGCGTCTGCGGGATGCAGTCCGTACAGAACGTGTTCACCAGGACCATGATGTTATACGGTGTCCACGTGATGATGAACGCCAGCAGAATGGCGCTGAGCGTCTGAGCTGCTTTCTTCTCTTTCACCAGAGACATCTTCTTGCGTTTGTTCACCTGCGTCTTGTGTTTGGCGTTGGATTGATCTTTTGAGGATTTGGAAAAACCCTTTCTGGAGGGTCTGGCCGCTGCGACCTCCGGCGGACTGAGCCGCTCGCCCCCTTTGATCGTGGGCACGCTCACGACGATGGAGAAGATGGGTTTGGGTTCTTCTCCGTCCTCTTCGTCGTCCTCGTCCGACTGATCGACGGAAGCGCTCATCTCGTTGTTGTTCCAGCTGTCGCTGCGGTCGGAGTCTCCGGCGCGTCTCCGCGCTCCTCGAGTGCAGGGCGGCCAGAAGCGGAAGCGTCCGTGTTTCTTTTTCCCAGAGTTCCTCTTGACCTCGCAGGGTTCCTCCTGACCCCCTTGGTTTCCCGACGCTTTCAGTCCGGCCAGCTCTTTGGAGCGCTTCTCCGTCTCTTTATAGATCCGCCAGTACAGGACGGTCATGATGGTGACGGGCAGATAGAAGGCGGCGATGGCGGTGCAGAAGGTGATGATGGGCTCAAAGAGAAACTGTATGTAACATTCACCGGCCGGAACCGTTCGCTTTCCCACGAAGTACTGCCAAAACAGAATGGCGGGAGCCCACAGGACGAAGGAGATGGACCAGGCCAGTCCGATCATCATCATGGCCCGTTTGGTGGTCCGTTTGGCTCTATAGGTGAGCGGTCGCGTGACCGAGAAGTATCTGTCGAAACTGATGACCAACAGGTTCATGACGGAGGCGTTGCTGGCCACGTAGTCGATGGCCAACCACAGATCACAGGCCCAGTTCCCCAGTGCCCATGTGTTCATGATGATGTATGTGGTGTAGAGATTCATGGACAGAACGCCGATGATGAGATCAGCAAACGCAAGACTCAACAGGTAATAATTGTTCACCGTCTTTAACTGCTTGTTGACTTTAAACGACAGCAGCACCAGAATGTTTCCGATGATGGTGACTAAAGAAAGCGTCCCACACAAGATCACGATGATCGCCACCTGCCAGATGGTCCTGCCGCCGAACGGGTCGTATGCCACAGTGGGCGAGAGCGTGGCGTTGTGGCTGGCGGTCAGATTGGCGCCCGGCGCGAGGAGAGAATCGTTGGCCTCCGTCCAGACGTTGTGCAGCGCGAACGCGGTGACGGGAAAGACCCGCATGCCCGGAGAGCTGTTGCTCAGGAATGTTCCAGATTCACCGATCAGCATCAGATTCATGATCTTCTATTCTGTGGATAAACAGGAAGAGAGTTAACACAGACACAGATCTCTGACTTCATCACATCACGAGTAAAAGCTCTTCACAGCGGAGGATTGAGATGTGATGTGATGGTCCACAGAGAGAGAAAGATCCTCAGACACTCATGAAGCTCAAACTGTGAACAGATCATACACAGAAGACCAGACACAAGACTGAACCTCACACACACACACACAAACGCACACACTCACAGACACACATACACTGATGTCGGCAGTAATTCATCATATTATTTTCCTCGTGTGTCAGATGTGACATTGATTCTCATCATGTTTGATCAATAAAAGCTGATTGAGTGTCTCAGAATGAATGTCTGTGATCCTAATAACCTGCATTATTTATTGAGCTAATTCAAGTTTGGACATCGATGTATGTAAAACAATCCTGAAAATCACATCATCTGAGGTCAGCTGTGCTCTGCTGAAGGTCAAAGGTCATGATCAACTCAGCCAACTCTGTGTTAATGAGGAAGTGAGTGTGTCCCTTGGATATGAGACCAGCTGTTGCTTTTCACAGTCACACTCAAGACTAAAACCTCAACTCAACTCAACTCAACTTTATTTATATAGCGCTTTTTACAATTTTCATTGT